>JBAKBP010006419.1:0-110404 GCA_037953745.1 Lithodes maja | reverse complement strand
ATGATAGAGGTGTTCAAGTGGGTTAGTGGGATTAACAAAGGGGACATGACAAATGTACTAAAGCTCAGTGATAGCGAAGAAGAACTCTTACCAATGGTTTCAAATTAGATAAATTTAGTTTCAGAAAAGATATAGGCAAATTAGAGTAACAGAGTTGTAGATGGGTGGAATGGACTACCAAGTGCTATAGTGGGATCTAAAACTGTAGGGAGCTTTAAGATAAAATTGGATAAGCATATGGACGAGAAGGGTTGGGTGTGAAGGGGGATCAGCCGGGTTGGGCCAATCAGCGCTCTGCAGACCCCCATAATCCTGCGTTAATCTCTAACCGTTTTGGTAAGATGATCCTCAGGGTATTAGAGTGTTGAGCCTATAATTGGGCTTTGTAATTGATTTGGGGTTGTGTGGGACAGGGATCTGCCTTGCTTAGGCCAATCGGCTTTCTGCAGACTCCCATTTTCTTATGTTCTTATGTTCTTATGTTACTTTCAATAAAGTCTATCATATACATTATTGCATATACTGTATATTACTAAACAACAAACACGCCATAAAACACACATAGCAAAAATAAAAAACCGGTTATGAAGTAAAGAGAGGCGACATCACAATAGTGAAGAAGAGAAGCAATTGTACATATGATGAGGACAAAGTAATTGTAAATATGAGAAGAAAGTAATCGTAAATATGAGGAGAAAATAATTGTAAATATGAACAGAATATTACTATGCCGGATAAAAAACACCATCTGAGGAAGAGCACTTTATTGACAAACTTTATTGACCTGATGAAACTATTTGCGAAACGTTGTCAATAAAGTGTTCTTCCTCAGATGGTGTTTTTTATCCATTCTGTCTACTTTTCATGTACCGCTCCAAATGACTATGCCGGTATTTAAAGGGTTACACGACAGGTTAGTTATATTACAGTAGGTCATAAAGAGCACAGGGTATTTAGTAGTTAGGGCTAATGACTATGCCGGTATTTAAAGGGTTACACGACAGGTTAGTTATGTTACAGTAGGTCATAAAGAGCACAGGGTATTTTTTTTTTTTTTTTTTTTTTCTATGTGATTGAGGGAGGCAAAAGGCATAACTGCCTATAGCGAGTGCCTCCCCCATAGTTGAAAGAGTGACAGGGCCAAAATCAAGGGACGTTCGAGCCAAAATGCCTGGACACACGGAGTTTGAAGCAATTTAAGTCATAGGAAGAGGGAAAGACTGATTCTGGGAGAGAGTTCCAGAGCTCAGCTGTTGAGTAGAAGAAAGTTTAGTGGTTAGGGCTAATTACTATGCCGGTATTTAAAGGGTTACACGACAGGTTAGTTATGTTACAGTAGGTCATAAAGAGCACAGGGTATTTAGTGGTTAGGGCTAATTACTATGCCGGTATTTAAAGGGTTACACCGTACACGACAGGTTAGTTATATTACAGTAGGTCATAAAGAGCACAGGGTATTTAGTGGTTAGGGCTAATTACTATGCCGGTATTTAAAGGGTTACACGACAGGTTAGTTATGTTACAGTAGGTCATAAAGAGCACAGGGTATTTAGTGGTTAGGGCTAATTACTATGCCGGTATTTAAAGGGTTACACGACAGGTTAGTTATATTACAGTAGGTCATAAAGAGCACAGGGTATTTAGTGGTTAGGGCTAATTAGCTACAGAATCTGTGAAATTAAAACTAAAAACAAAGAATGAAAATGAAGCGAAGCAAAATTAATTATTCTGAGTAAAATATAATAAAGGGAATATAAAGTAAAACAACGGATGAATATAACTAAAAAGTAAACTGATGATAGATGAATTTAGGTAGCCAAAGTATTTTAAATGTTTACCTCATAAGCTGCCAGACCAGTGTTGATGATAAATGTTGCGGGAAAAAGAGCTCGTGTGAAGCTAGCTAAATGGGAAAGGAAATGATGGTCAAACAAAATAATATGTTATGTTGAAAAACGAGGTTGTGATAAATTGATCCCAGCCTGACCTTGATAAATGACCTGAACACGTGAACCAGGCTTTAACTTGACCTACCATATGTGCATCACTTTGGCAGGAGTATGGATATTAGAGGACCTGTAGAATAATGGACTGTGTGTGTGTGTGTGTGTGTGTGTGTGTGTGTGTATTTAACTAATTGTACTTACCTAATTGTATTTTACAGGATTGAGATTACTCTCGTAGTGTCCCGTTAGAACATAAGAACATAAGAAACATAAGAAAATGGGAGTCTGCAGAAAGCCGATTGGCCTAAGCAAGGCAGATCCCTGTCCCACACAACCCCAATTACAAAGCCCAATTATAGGCTCAATACTCTAATACCCTGAGGATCATCTTACCAAAACGGTTAGAGATTAACACAGGATTACGGGGGTCTGCAGAGCGCTGATTGGCCCAACTCTGCTGATCCCCCTTCACACCCAACCCTTCTCGTCCATATGCTTATCCAATTTTATCTTAAAGCTCCCTATCGTTTTTAATCCCACTATAGCACTTGGTAGTCCATTCCACCCATCTACAACTCTGTTACCAAACCAATATTTGCCTATATCTTTTCTGAAACGAAATTTATCTAATTTGAAACCATTGGTACGAGTTCTTTCGCTATCACTGAGCTTTAGTACATTAATTTGTAATGTCCCCTTTGTTAATCCCACTAACCCACTTGAACACCTCTATCATATCCCCTCTAACTCTGCGTCTCTCTAACGAATGTAAGCCTAATTTCTTCAACCTTTCTTTATACGGAAGATTTCTAATATTATGGATCATTTTTGTCATTCTACGTTGTACTCTCTCCAATGAATCTATATCCATTCTGTAATAAGGACACCACAATTGAACAGCATAATCCATATGGGGTCTCACTAATGACAAGTAAAGTTTTAAGATAACATCAGCAGTTCTGTTACTCACACTCCTTGAGATGAACCCGAGAATCCTGTTTGCCTTGTTTCGAACGCTTATACACTGTTGTCTAGGCTTCAAATCATTGCTAACAAACACACCTAGATCTTTCTCACAATTCGAGTTTTCTAATTCCACATTAGCTAGTTTATATTTAACATTTGTATGCATCTTCCCTATCTTTAATACCTTGCATTTGTCAATGTTAAACTTCATCTGCCAATTTACTGACCATTCGTGTAAGGTATCTAGATCCCTTTGGAGGCACTCTATATCTCTATCTGAATCAATTGTTCTCCCCATTTTGGTATCGTCTGCAAATTTACTTATCCTACTAGTTATACCTAAATCAAGGTCATTTATGTATATAACAAACAACAGAGGACCTAATACAGATCCCTGGGGGACACCACTTTTGACTGCTCCCCATTCTGACTTCGTACCATTTATGCTGACTCTCTGCTTCCTACCAATTAGCCATGACCTAATCCATCCCAACAACGCCCCACCTATTCCATGCGCCTCAACCTTTCTCATCAATCTCTCATGGGGGACTGTCGAAAGCTTTACTGAAATCTAAATATATTATATCATATGACTTGTCATTATCTACTGCTTCATATACCTCTGAGAAAAAACTAAGCAAATTAGTAAGGCAAGAACGTCCCTGAGTGAATCCATGCCGAGAAGAATTTATTAAATTAAATGTATCTAAGTGGTTTCTAATTTTACTAGCAATAATTGACTCTAGCTTTCCAATGATTGATGTAAGACTAATGGGACGGTAATTGGATGCTATTGATTTGTCACCTTTTTTGAAGATCGGAACTACGTTTGCAAGCTTCCAAGCTTCTGGAACTATACCTGTCTCTAATGACTTGTTAAATAAAAATGTTAATGGGTAACTTAACTCATCCCTACATTCTTTTAATACTCTAGCATATACCTCATCAGGACCAGGCGATTTATGAGGTTTCAGTCTGTCAATTTCCTTAAGCACATCATTTCTACTTATAGTAACCGTACTTAACCTATTTTCTATACTATCGCTATATACCTTACGGACTTCTGGAAACTGTGCCAAATTTTCATTAGTGAAAACGGAAAGAAATTGACTATTTGTACTGCACATTTCTAAATCATTTTCTGTCATTTCTCCTATCGAAGTTTTAAGGGGACCAATTACATCTCTAACCTTGGATTTATATAGTTGGTAAAAAGCTTTAGGATTATTTTTTGAGTCATTGGCAACCTTAATTTCATAATTTCTTTTTTCTTTCCTAATATCCTTTTTTACCTGTCTTGATAGATTCTGATAGTAAGCAAGTAGGTGAATTTCGCCTTTTCTAATTTTTCTATATATTCCTCTCTTTTGTCCTAGAAGATCTAATAGTCTATTATTCATCCATTTGGGTTGGTTCTGTGTTGATCTAAATTTTCTTTTGGGGATGTATTTATTTTGTGCATTGAATACTGACTTGATAAAATTATCGTATGTATCTACCAAGGTTGACGTCTCTTCCTGACTTAAGATGACAGGTGCCTGAGAAGGGGTACACTCATTTGGACACCTGGATCGACTTAATTTTTTGACCATAGGGTCCGCTAATAGGGCTCTTCTTAACCCACCATAATTGGCTTTTCTAAAGTCAGGTATTAATGTTGTATTCTCTCTGGTATTACCTTTCCATTGTATATTAAAATACACAGAATTGTGGTCACTATTTCCTAGGTGGTCCCCTATCTCTACATTATTTACCATATGTTCATTGTTACTGAAAACTAAATCGAGAATATTATTACCTCTAGTCGGCGTATCTATGAATTGAAATAAAAAACTATCTTGTAGTACCTCTATAAACTCCTCAGAATCAGAGTCTCCTATTTGATGCTGCCAATCTATATTCGGAAAATTAAAATCCCCCATAATGCACACATTGCTAAACCTTGATGCCATTTTAATTTCCTCCCATAATGACGTTCCGTCATTTCTACTCATATTTGGCGGTCTATACATAACTCCAATAACTATGGTCTCACTACCTTCGTTAACCTCTACCCAAACACTTTCATTATCGTTATTTAGTCTAATACCTGATTTAATACAGCTTTTTAATGTACTCCTGACAAACACTGCTATACCGCCACCCCTCTTACTTGTTCGGTCATATTTAAACAAACTATATCCTGGTATATCAAATTCTGCTAAAAAATGCCTGGTTTCTGTATTAATCCACGTTTCAGTTAGCGCTATTATGTCTATATAACTTTAGCCTTTAACTTATCATAATTTACTTTAAAAGCTTGAATACTTTGTGCACACACTAGGTCGTTTGGTAACATATTCCACTTCTCAACCATTCTATCTGGAAAACCAAACATCCTAACATCCTTCCTAGCTCTCCTCCTCAACGGTTTATAGTCATGTCCTCTCGTCCTCCCCACCGCTGGCCAAACAAAATTTGTTTGATCAATATATTCCTTTCTGTGAACACACCTAAATAAAGCTATCATGTCTCCCCTCTCCCTTCTCTGTTCAAGTGAGGGAATCCCCAGGTGACACAGCCGGTCTTCATATTGTAAGTTTTTTAACCCTGGCACCCATCTTGTGATCACACGCTGAATTTTCTCGAGCTTACTTATGTGTTTTTTCATATGTGGATTCCATACAACCGCTGCATACTCCAGGCTAGGCCTTAAAAACTGTGTTATTAACATCTTCACCATGTCTTCATTTAGGAATTTAAACGCTACCCTAATATTAGCCCACCACGAATATGCCTTATTTCCCAAGTTATTGATGTGGTCACCGGGATCTAACCTCCTGTTCACTACAACTCCTAAGTCTTTTTCCTTCTCTGACTTTTCCAACCTTACATCGCCCATACTGTACTCCCCATGGGGTCTTCCCTGGCCGTCTCCCATCTCCATCACGTGGCATTTATCAATGTTGAACTCCATTTTCCACATTCGTCTCCATTGATACAGCTTATTGATGTCCTCCTGGAACATTTTACAGCAATTGTTATCAACCACCTTCCTTACTAATTTTGCGTCATCGGCGAACATGTTAATATAGCTGCTAATTCCAAGAGGCAGATCATTTATAAAAATTAAAAAAACATCAATGGGGCCAACACTGAGCCCTGGGGCACTCCACTTATTACATCACTCCATGATGAATATTTCCCTTTTATGATGGTTCTCATTTTCCTCCCGGTTAAGAAATCCTTCATCCATTTTAAGAGTCCACCGGTGATTCCTCCACACATTTCAAGTTTATATAGAAGCATTTTATGGGGTACTTTATCAAAAGCTTTTTTGAAATCTAAAAATACACAATCTTCCCATCCATCTCGTTCTTGCATAATTTCAATCACTCTATCATAGAAGCTCAGCAAATTTGACACACATGACCTATTCGACCTAAAACCAAACTGACAATCCGATAGTAAATGGTTCTCCTCAAGGTGTGTGTGTGTGTGTGTGTGTACTTACTCTAGTTGTATTTACTCTAGTTGTATTGCGGGAGTGAGCATGCTCGTTATTTCCCGCCTCCTATATGTGTAGGTGTTATATGTATCGTTGGAATGGCTGTGGATGTGTGTGTAGTCTGTATTTTTAGCCAATTGGCGACATCGGAAACGAAGGCTTAGGGTGGATCTGTATGGTACCATTCTCACTATAGACGGTACCGTCTCGCCCGAAGGGTTAGGTAGTCATCAGCTTAGGTGAACCATATGATACCCATCTCGCCTTGTACCATTTTTGCCAACCCAGATGGGACGTCACAACGTCGTCCACTTATTCCAGGTACCTATTTACAGCTAGGTGAACTGAGGCTAACACATGAAAGGAGACAAGCCCAATTTGTCTCCGCCCGGCCGGCGGATTGAACCCCCGACCCCTCGTGTGTGAGACGAGAGCGCTACCTACTAGGCTACGGGCTGTGTGTGTGTGGTGTGTGTGTGTGTGTGTGTGTGTGTGTGTGTGTGTGTGTGTGTGTGAGAGTGAGAGAGAGAGAGAGAGAGAGAGAGAGAGAGAGAGAGAGAAAGCACCTTCTGAGTATGACGTTAATGTGCTATAATGTACAATTAGCATTACAATGTTACCGACTCCAAGCTATTATGCTGCCAGGGAGTAAATTATTATGGAAGACGTTGTGGGGAGATAATGGGGGCACGAATAGCTAAATTGTCTGAGGCTGCAAAGGATTATGTTGTGTAATTGAACTTGATAAATAAAGTCTTATTTTTAAATGTTCACTAATTGACATAATTGAGCCATAAATATATATTATAATATTGTCATAACTGGTACAACTATACATGTCTCTGATATAATTGAGTTCGTTAAATATGTTGATACGATTATCAACTTGTTATACTTTAATTTCCACTGTATATTGAATTGATCTGTGCGGTAGTTTAATTTAATTAGTTCATCGAGTGTTTATAATCGTGTTACTAATCACTATTTAGTCCTGGGGGTAAGGGAATAGAATATGTCCCACGTGACCCTGCCTGTCATAAAAGGCGACTAAAGAGGTTGGGTCGGTGGGCTTGCGACCCCCCACCCGAGAAAAATACTTACTGCAATGAAGAACGAACGAACAGCCTCGGATGTGGATGGACCTAATGTTGACGAACCCCGACCGACCGATTATAGACAATCTTAGAATATCGACTTGGAATGTGAGATGCGTGAATGATGACACAAAAGAGAGAGAGGTCCTGGAAGTGTTAGTGAATGCTAGGCTGGATGTATGTGGAATGACTGAGACCAAATGGAGGGGTACAGATGTGAGAGAGTGGGAGTGTGGAATGGGTGTGTGTGCTGGAGTGAGTGAGGGAGTAGCGAGAGAAGGTGCGTGTTTGTTTGTAAGTAACAATGGAAGGACTGTGTAAGACACTATATTTCTGTGGGTTCAAGGATTGTGTGGGTGAGAATGAAATTAGGAATACAAACGTGGGTGATTGTGTGTGTCTATGCTCCGACAGAGGATAAACCCGTAAGAGAGAAAGAGGAGGTATGGGTGAATGTGGAGGCGTGCCTGGATAAGTTTGGCAAGAACGAAAGAATATTTCTGATTGGGGATATGAATGGGAAGGTGGGTGATAGGAAAGTTGATGGAGGGGTGGGAGGGTGGGGGGTACCGTCAGAGGTGAATGGGAATAGTAGTGCACTTGTGGACGTATGTGTGGGGAGGAGGCTGTGAATAGCCAACACTTTCTTCCGACACAGAATGATACACAGGTACACATGGAAAGTGGTGTGGAGGAAGAAGGATAAGGATAAAACAGTGGTGGAACGAAAGGCACTGATTGATTATATATGTGTGAATGAACGAATGAAGAAATATTTGCTGGATGCTATGGTGTATAGGGGTATTGGAGGGGGTCTGTCTGACCATTATGTAGTAGTAGCTAAAAGTAGGATACAAAAGTAGTGGGTGAGGAAAGCTGGAGGGAGGCGAGAGGAAGGTGGAATGGCGAGGAGGGTGGAGAGGCTACAGGAGGAGGAAATCAGGGAAGAGTACAGGAGAGCAGTAGAAAGACGACTAGGTAGGTTTGACCTGGAAGACATGGAGGAAGTGGAGGAGATGAACAAAGTGTTTAAGGAAGAGATCTGTGCAGCATGTGAGGAGGTGTGTGGAGTATGGAGAAGAGGGAGGGGAGTGAAGGGTACAGCATGGTGGATAGAAGAGGTAAAAATAGCCATGGAAGACAAGAAGAAAGCGTATAGAGAGTGGTTGGGTAGTAGAGGGAATGAAGATTTGGAGAGACAGAAACGAGCAAGGTACATGGAGAAAAAGAGAGTAGTGAAGGAAAGTAAGAGAAGAGTAGGAGGAATTTGGAAGGAATCTGAGTGTAAAATCGAGGGAGTGTAGGAAACTGTTCTGGAAAGAAGTCAAGAAAGTTAGGGAAGGTACGACCGGGGCTACGAATAAAACAAGGGCACTTAAAAATTGGACTAGTAATAGGGCACTATGCAACAACGGTACGCTAGATCCAAACCCTTGAACTTATATGCCGGCTAACAAAAACACCTATACCCTCCAGAGTTAATCTGCGATAATGGGGTATGCTTAACTGGGCATAAATGTATTCTACTTCAGGCTAACCCACACTGGAATAGCCTGATAACACACAAGATGCAAGTTACGTTAAAATGCACAAAAGGGAAGCTATGGAAAGATCAATTAAATCAATGCAAGATTTAATATAATAAAAAGATGCTTCAATATAGTTACTCTAATCAACAATAAACTCTTCACTCCTATCTGAAAGAAAGTGAAGTCTAGTCCTACAGCATAGACCTGGAAACTTCTGAAGAAAGTCTGATGCTCATAAGATGCTCATATCTTAAATTATAGAAAGGCAGGAGGCAGGACACCCAACGTGTATACAGAGTACACAAAAAGATAGGACATATAATGTTAACTGACACGAGAATATTATAAATGCGCAACGGCAGTAATGTTCAACAATAAAAGAAATGCTTCCTCATCAATGAAACAGTCTACTATGGTTGTGCAACTCAACAACAACCTAGACTCATAAATGCCGTGAATAATAATGCATACATATCATAAAGAGCTCATATCCTAACTAGTGTCTGCTAGGTGAATAAAGTCGAGCTGGGATATCAAGGTTAGGAAACTGTGGCTGAGCAAGACTGGCTCATAACGTTGTCTTATGAGGCGGTATGATTAAAGTTACGTTAATGACGGGGATGCTCTCTTGGTAGATCCAGATCTCAAGTATCTGGTTCTACCCTGGCGATCCCTCAAAAGTCAAGCAAAGAGGCAGCACTGTGTGACAAGGTAGTAGGCTAATGCCCTCTTACCACACGATGCTGCACTCGCAAAAGGCACAACCAAAAAGACAACCTAGGCTACCACAGAAGCCGTCGAAGTCGTGTATGTATAAGCGAACTGTACACACATCGCTGACAACGACAACAGAAGCCTTATCCCAGTCTAGCATTTAATAACCCAGCAGAGCACTAAATCAATAATGGAGACACACACAGAGTTCTTAACCTCTACTAACTAAGAACCCTCAAACCTATTCTAAGTACATGTAAATATCTCAGAGGACGGCGCATGCAATACAATGGGCCGGCTATGGAAACCGTATGCAGAACCCAAGAGGATAAGTAATTGAATAAAGGTGAGGAGCAATGGAAAAGAAGAAGGTCAGAGAAAGAGATAGTGGTAAAGAGGGTGATCGGGAGAGAGTATGCAAAGGGATGTTAGACGCATGCACGCCAAGCCTGCCATGAGGAATGTAGCTCCTCGGGACCCACAGGATCTCACAAAGGCATGGTGGTCGGCCAATCACAGGCCGATACGTCACCAGGCAGCAGGCCTCCAGAAGGCGCCAGTAACCACCAGCCAATCAAAACCGAGAGAAAGGCCAAATGGGCGAGAAACTCCTCCAGGAGGGAGGAGGGGGGAGGAAAGCAACACTCACTGCCCCCACGCTGCTCGCTCGCTCTTTCTCTCTCAACTTCACTACAATGCATCTTATGTTTTACTCATGATATAAAATGCTTCCCGTTGTCACAGACGAAAATAAAGACCACCACGGGACTGTCTGTAACGATACGAACACTATGAAAGAGAGAACAACATTCTCTGATAACTGTAGCCCATTTCACTGCCCTGGCGAGCGCTAGTGGCTAACGGGAGGCGATTCTGCCAACGCTGGTAGGCGTCACACCCCGCCCAAGATATGGGACGATCAACATTAGGCGAGCACCATATCTGACAAGGCAGAATGCCGGCAAGACCCGCCACCACCAGCCACTCCGCCAGAAATGAAATGCAAAGCTCAATCATAAACAAAACAACATTTTAGCATAAATAAAATCTGATAACCCCTCCCAAACATAATAGTATAATTTTAGCCTGCTATGCTCCCAGAGCGAGCTTCACAGAGCCCAGCCTCCTAAGTGAAAGACAGGTTCAACTTAGGACTTTAGCTATAACATTGGCAACTTACAATTAACTATAAAAAAAAAGAGTTTTTATGTGATTGTTTTTATTTTATTTCAATGTTGTTTTTTGACGGGTGCTCTACAGGGGCAAGCCTTATTTTTCTCCACTCTCAACACACACTGACTGAACGGCGAGGGTTCTCCTGCAAACAAACCCTCCTGTGACAAACAATCAGCCAAAATATTATCAGTGCCCTTATCATGCCACACATCCAACTTGTGTCTTGGCAGCAAAACAACACCTGACACTGATAAACTGCCCAGTTTATCACACAACTGGCATTTCTCTTCGCTCTCTCTGGCAACGGGGCCTGCCAATAACCTTTCACTAGTTCTACCTTCGTGATTAGCGATGCAGCGCCGATGCGGTTTATGGTATCGTCAACTCTAGGTAAGGGATAGGCGTCTGTCAGGGATAATGCTTCCACACTCTTGCAATCACCATACACACAGATCTTGCCACTCAACTCAGGTTGCAAACTCACTGGCAACGACCACTCACGATATCCCTTATCCCTCAGACCCTTTTTCCACATGTCGTCTAGCTCTGTTTTCACGACAGGCTGTTGAGCAGGATTTATACGGTAGGGAATTAAACTGAGCCTTGCACGGTCTCCAGCCTCCATGTCGGATTCTACCCCGTACATCAGGCCTGGAGAAGCAACAAACATGCGGATGCACTGCCACAGCCTAGTAAACAACTTATCTCGCAGAACAACATGCCTAGTGCCCTCCCACAACCCAGCCTAGGCCGCAGCTTCTAACCTGTAGTCTCCCTCCTTCTCCACCTTCGTCCCTAGAACAGCCAGGTCATGAGAGGGACAATCAGTACCACCTGTGCAGTCACTCCCATAGTTCATTATTGCTGAGGCTTCCCCACTGATACCGTACATGCGCACCCCCGCATTCCTTGCGACTACATCTGCCTGCGCAGCATTACCGCCTTTAGCGACATGGCCATATACAGTCGGTCTATGGTAGGGCTGTTGCATTCGACTAGAGCAGCATTGGGAGGCTATGCGACGACCGGGCACATCCACTCCACAGCCAACCTAACCAATCTGCTCAATGTCCTCCTTCTGACCACCACCCTTGGCAGCCATGGGTCGACCCTGACCTGACAACCATGTCAAAGCCTCGTCGCCCACCTTGAACCACCGAAACAACGAAGCTAACGGTCTGCAACCACTCAAGTGACCTGCCCGCGGAACATCTTGCACCGCCTGAGTTGTGAGGCTCGGGTTCTCGGCACGACCAGTGGGGTATGAACCGAGCTGGTGCTGGAGCGCTGCACACTGCTGCTCAGGCAGGTGCTCTAGCGCTTCCACAGCCACCAGACTGGTGTCCCCCGCCCACTGCTCCGCCGAGACATGACAATCCCAACTCTCCTCCACCTGTGCCCTACTGCCCCCCTCTCCTTCTCCTCCTTGGCTGCTGCAGACCAACGCAGGGACAGTAGGCTGCTCAGGTGGTTGCCTCACAAACTCCTCCAACAGGTTCACATGACATGTTTCCCCGTCCTCGTGTTCAATAGTCCCGTTCCCACAACTCTCCTCCACCTGGGAACTACTAAGTCGCGGAGTGCCATCACGCCCAACCATGTCACTAGGGGCGACAGGTTCTGGGGCCACTCCGGAGCTCACCTCTGGGTCAAGTACTAAGCCGCTAAGGAGAGCCGCTGGAGCAAAACTCGCAAAACTCCCAACTTTAGCTTGCTCCTTCCGACCGTTCCTCCGCTGGTCTAGAGGCTGAGGAATAGGCTGTGACACTTTGGATGCACGAGATCGGGTGACAACACACGCCCTCGGCTGTCGTTGACACCTCTCGACCAACTCCTGCCCCTCCCTACTCACGTCGGCCGCCCTCTCGGCACCGATTAAGGGTGGAACCTCAGAAGCAGGTACCGCAAAGTCGTTGCCGAGAAGAAGGTCGACGCCCTCTTCTGGCAGTTTCTCCACAATTCCGACATCCAACTCTCGTGTCACACCTTCTACCTCCAGCTCCACTCGGACCAACGGGTATGACTTTGTAGCATTGATACCCTGCACCACAACTACCCGTGCCGCGTTTATAGGTTTGCCTGAAAAGTTTTTCATCAATGTCAAGGAAACACCCGTATCATGCAAAAATTCTACTCCATGCTTGCAACCAGCCCAACTGACGCAGCCGCGCCCTCTATGGTCACAAAAAGTATCCCGGACAGGTGTCAAGCCTTCCGGATATTTCTTCACTGGCAGTGCTCCAGCCTCTGAACATTTACCCCGGGCAAACGCAGACGACTTCAAAGACACTCCAATGTTGCGAGCCAAAGACATGACTGCTGTAGGTAGCTTGCTAGGACAGGATCGTGCAAAATGCCCCTTCTCGTGACAATGAAAACACTCTAATCCCCCCTTGGGCTTCCCTTGAGGTGGGGAAGGGCCCGGACCCTTCTTAAACGGGACGGTATTAGGTTTATGGTCAGACTTAAGATCATTTCTCTTGTTGTTATTGTTATATAGTGTATCACTGACTCGGGGGGGTGGAGTGTTGCGCCCCTTGTTACCTGCATCGTTCCGTTGTGTAGACCCGCACCCACGAATCAGTGATAGCCTACGGTCAGCCATATCAGCTGCCTCCTGTAGAGTTTTAGGGTTTTTCTCTTTGAGGTTCAAAGTCAGGTCGCTGCCTGTGCACTTGAAAAATTGCTCTAGAAGGACTAACTGCTCAAGCTCTCCGAACGTCGTCACCTTCTCTGACCTCAGCCAATTTCTCAATGCATCCCGGGCATGTTCTAAAAAAGTGCACTCACGACCCTTCGTAACACCCCGGAACTTCAACCTATATGTCTCTGGTTGTAACTCGTACACCCGCAGAACAGCTTCCTTCAGTACCTCATAATCGACGCAAGACTCCAAGGGCAACGCATCATATGCCTTGAGTCCTTTGCCAACCAACCTAGAGGAAACAAGGGCTGCCCACTTAACCTCGGGCCATTGGTGCTCCCGGCACTTCTTCTCAAAACGCATAAAAAATTCGGTGACACCCAACTCGTCAAATACAGGGACTAACTTAAGAAGGTGCGATAAAGACTGATCAAGACCTCGATTCCTAGAACCGAGACGCTGCCCTGTCGACTCCATCCTAGACTTCTCAAGATCTATGTCTGCACAGTACATGGCCTTTCTCTCCTCAGCCTGAATCTTAGCCATCTCAATCTGGAAGAGCATATCTGCAGTTAAACCTTGAGGAGGAGGAGATTCAACAATTGGAGACCAACCCAAGTGCAAACCACGCTGCCAGTGACTATCGGCCTGCGGGAACGTACCCGGCTCCGGAGCCCGAGGGGGCGCCATGGTAGGAGTCGAGTGGAATGGGGGCTGGGCCAAAGGTGCCCCAGCTCCCGCTCCACCCGAAGCCCCACGCACCGCGCCGAGCACCCAGGCCACCAGGTCACCTCTTGACATGCTGCTAGTGCCCACATGCCCCATGACCGTGGCCAAACATTGGAGACCATACCGATCAATCCCCGACACCCGGTCAACAGTAATAGGTATCTCCAGAAACGTCCTTGCATCCTCCTCAGTAGTTATTACTCTAATACCTTCTAACAAACCCCGCTGCTGCACCTCAGAGTCTGCTTCCCATACTGTGTCCTCACTGTACATTGACCCGTCATTCGACATAGTGTCCACCGAAAATTCTCAACGTTTATAAAAAAATAAGAAATACCTAAACTCTCATGTAGCACTATTCACTCAAAAATATAAAATGCTCGAAGACAACTCAAGTGCTATCCTACGTTGCCAAAAAAAAATCCACGTGTCCAAAATATTCCTCAAAAAACAAATGTCCAACAATCCTGCAATTCTTTCTTAGATACCAGGCAAGGTCACTATTTGTTATTACTGCAATAATCAACAAAGAGATCCTGGTTTCTACTATAATAAGATACTGGACAAGGTCGCCATTTGTTACGACCGGGGCTACGAATAAAACAAGGGCACTTAAAGATTGGACTAGTAATAGGGCACTGCAACAACAGTACGCTAGATCCAAACCCTTGAACTTATATGCCGGTTAACAAAAACACCTATACCCTCCAGAGTTAATCTGCGATAATGGAGTATGCTTACCTGGGCATAAATGTACTCTACTTCAGGCTAACCCACACTGGTATAGCCTGATAACACACAAGATGCAAGTTATGTTAAAATGCACAACAGGGAAGCTATGGAAAGATCAATTAAATCAATGCAAGATTTAATATAATAAAAAGATGCTTCAATATAGTTACTCTAATCAACAATAAACTCTTCACTCCTATCTGAAAGAAAGTGAAGTCTAGTCCTACAGCATAGACCTGGAAACTTCTTAAGAAAGTCTGATGCTCATAAGATGCTCATATCTTAAATTATAGAAAGGCAGGAGGCAGGACACCCAAAGTGTATACAGAGTATTTACAAAGATAGGACATATAATGTTAACTGACACGAGAATATTATAAATGCGCAACGGCAGTAATGTTCAACACTAAAAGAAATGCTTCCTCATCAACGAAACAGTCTACTATGGTTGTGCAACTCAACAACAACCTAGACTCATAAATGCCATGAATAATAATGCATACATATCATAAAGAGCTCATATCCTAACTAGTGTCTGCTAGGTGAAAAAAGTCTAGCTGGGATATCAAGGTTAGGAAACTGTGGCTGAGCAAGACTGGCTCATAGCCTAGCGTTGTCTTATGAGGCGGTATGATTAAAGTTACGTTAATGACGGGATGCTCTCTTGGTAGATCCAGATCTCAAGTATCTGGTTCCACCCTGGCGATCCCTCAAAAGTCAAGCAAAGAGGCAGCACTGTGTGACAAGGTAGTAGGCTAATGCCCTCTTACCACACGATGCTGCACTCGCAAAAGGCACAACCAAAAAGACAACCTAGGCTACCACAGAAACCGTCGAAGTCGTGTAGGTATAAGCGAACTGTACACACATCGCTGACAATGACAACAGAAGCCTTATCCCAGTCTAGCATTAAATAACCCAGCAGAGCTCTAAATCAATAATGGAGACACACACCGAGTTCTTAACCTCTACTAACTAAGAACCCTCAAACCTATTCTAAGTACATGTAAATATCTCAGAGGACGGCGCATGCAATACAATGGGCCGGCTATGGAAACCGTATGCAGAACCCAAGAGGATAAGTAATTGAATAAAGGTGAGGAGCAATGGAAAAGAAGAAGGTCAGAGAGAGAGATAGTGGTAAAGAGGGTGATCGGGAGAGAGTATGCAAAGGGATGTTAGACGCATGCATGCCAAGCCTGTCCTGAGGAGTGTAGCTCCTCGGGACCCACAGGATCTCACAAAGGCATGGTGGTCGGCCAATCACAGGCCAATACGTCACCAGGCAGCAGGCCTCCAGAAGGCGTCAGGAACCACCAGCCAATCAAAACCGAGAGAAAGGCCACGCGGGCGAGAAACTCCTCCAGGAGGGAGGAGGGGGGAGGAATGAAACACTCACTGCCCCCACGCTGCTCGCTCGCTCTTTCTCTCTCAACTTCACTACAATGCATCTTATGTTCTACTCATGATATAAAATGCTTCCCGTTGTCACAGACGAGAATAAAGACCACCACGGGACTGTTTGCAACAACACGAACACTATGAAAGAGAGAACAACATTCTCTGATAACTGTAGCCCATTTCACTGCCCTGGCGAGCGCTAGTGGCTAACGGGAGGCGATTCTGCCAACGCTGGTAGGCGTCACACAAGGGAAACAGTACGGGTGTGAAAGATAAGAATGGGCGAGTGCTAGCCGAGAAGCAAGAGAGAGTCGAAAAATGGAGGGAGTACTTCAACGCCATGGAGTTGGGAGGGTTTTAGAGAAGATGGACCACATCTTGGAAGATAGTGGAGATAACCCCATTATCTGTCTCAGTGCCGGGAGTAACGATGTTGGTAAGGGTAGAAGTGAGGAACTGCTGCAGCAGTATCGGGATGTGTTAGATAAGGTTAGGATGAAGGGAGGGATCCCTGTAGTACATTGTATCCTACCCAGAAGAGGAGTTCCCAAGGAATGGACATCCAGGGCGATTGGTGTCAATTGCCGGTTGGAGAAATATTGCAAAGAAAAAGCAATACCATTCATTGATAACTGGGATAGTTTCTATGGGAGAGATGGGATGTACGCAAGGGATGGGGTTCATCTTTCACGGTTAGGGGTTTCCGCATTAGCTAGTTCTTTAGATAGGGTGGTTGTGGGCTTTTGAACAGAAATATTGAGAGTATAAATGAGAGGTTAAATGGAACAATTTTAGCGTCAGGCGAAAGCGATAAGGATATTCAGTTTCATGCTAAAAATTATGACTATATTGCTAATGATAGTAGTGATGGTGCAACGGAAGATGGAAATGTCGTTAGACAATGCTATTATGATAGCACTGACTGCAGTGAAATCGAAGAAAATAATAAGTTACTTAAAAACGATAGACAATTAGTTACAAAAAATAGTAATAAGTTGAGGGTATATTATACAAATTGTAGAAGTTTATGTAACAAAATGGATCAGCTTAGGGCAATTGTTAGCAAGGAAAATATAGACATTGTAGCGATTACAGAAACCTGGATAAATACTGACTCTAAGACATCTATTAGCAGAATTTCATATGCCAGGATACAATTTATTTAAATATGACAGAACAGACAGAAGGGGAGGTGGAGTTGCAATATATGTCAGGGATACTTTGAAATGTTGCCTTAGATCAGATATTAAAACAAATAGCGATAATGAAAGTGTGTGGGTAGAGATTAGCGGGGAAGGTGAGACAATTATTTTGGGAACCATATATAGGGCACCCTGTCTTTGTCGAAATTTAGGCAAATTATTATGGGAAGAAATCAGTAAGGCTTCTCAGAATAATAATGTTTGCATTTTAGGCGACTTTAATCTTCCAGGTATACTGTAGACTTGGTTAATCAAAATAGCAATAACGAATCCGATGATTTTCTTGAAGTAGTACTAGACAACTTTCTCTTTCAATGTGTAAATTCGCCAACTAGGATATAATATTCTTGACCTAGTTCTTAGCAACAGAGAAAATTAGATAACAAATTTAGAAGTGGGCGACCAGCTAGGGAACAGTGACATAGACATATAGATATATTTATCTATAGAATTAAATCATAAACCAAAGGAAAATAAGGTTCTTATCCCTGACTTTAGAAAAGCCAATTTTAGGGGATTAAAACGATCACTCAGAATTAAAGGGGAGGCAGGAGATTTAGGTCAAGTAAGCCGATTAGTTCCAGCAGAACCAAGAGGTCAGGGGGGTCACACAGCTGAGATAGTTAGACAACCAACTGAAAATTTAAATAGAGTGTATAATCAGTTCATCTCTGCCTTACAGAGCAAACAAGATAAATATATACCAAAAAGAAAATTTAGATCACATACAAACCAACCAAAATGGATGACAAATAAATTAGTAGATCTTATAGGTAGAAAGAGAGGTGTATACAGAAAAATACAGAAAGGCGAAATCCACCTTATAGGATATCACCATAACTTGTCGAGGCAGGTAAAGAAGGAAATTAGGAAGGAAAAAAGAAACTACGAAATCAAGGTAGCAAATGAATCTAAAAACAACCCTAAAGCATTTTATCAATTGTATAAATCTAAGGTAAAGGATACAGTAGGGCCTCTTAAGAATGTCATAGGTGAGATTACAGATGATGAGTTAGAAATGTGCAATACTCTAAATAGTCATTTCCTTTCTGTTTTTACAAACTAAAATTTAGATCAAGTTCCAGTAGTCAACCAAATTTTTAACGGTAGTATAGACGAAATATTAAGCACAGTTCAGGTCACTAGTGACGAAGTAATTAACCCGGGAACTGCGGGGAGACTCTTAAGAGTTCCCCCGGCGGACTGCGGGGAGACTCTTAAGAGTGAGTGAAAAAAAAAATCAACTTACATCGAAAAAAAAAAAAAAAAAATATATTTTTTTATTTTTTTTTGGCCCCTGGGCCATGCAAAATCTCAGTCCTCTACCTCCCCTCCTTCCCCACTTTCCTCCTCTCCTACAGTTATCACCTATTTTCCCTGTTATTCCCTTATTCTGAGGTATATTTTCGTGCTAACATTAGCGAGTTGCAAGCAGGGTGTTGTCATCACTGATGGCAAGCGAGTGCAAGAGAGAGAGAGAGAGTATCGATCGACTGTGTCTCAGTGGCCTTGGGGGAATTTGGCGGGAAAGCAGCTTGCCTCACCCATACATTATACAACTCGCGGGCTATATCTCCGATTTTGACCATCCAAACGCTGTTTTCACTCGTTTTATTGTTGTTTCAGGTTAATACCTTTATAATCAACCCATAATAGGCACATATGGATAAGTATTAATGCTATTAATGGTACAATGAATATTTTAGTGACGGAAACACCTCAAATACATGCGCACAGGGAGAGGTGTCTAATTACCCCCATGCGCACTTCAGAGGTTAAGGAAATAGATAGACTAAAACCCCAGAAATCTCCAGGTCCAGATGAGGTGTATGCTAGGGTATTAAAAGAATGCAAGGACGAATTAAGTTACCCATTAACTCACCTATTTAATAATTCACTAGCTTTAGGCTTAGTTCCTGATTCATGGAAGCTCGCAAATATAATTCCGATATTTAAAAAAGGTGATAAGTCCATAGCATCAAATTACCGTCCTATTAGTCTCACATCAATTATAGGGAAATTGCTAGAATCAATTATTGCCAGGAAAATTAGAAATCACTTAGATATGTTCAAGTTAATAAATCCCTCTCAACATGGTTTCACTCCAGGACGATCCTGCCTAACAAATTTACTCAGTTTTTTCTCCGAGGTTTATGAAGCGGTAGATAACGACAAGTCATATGATATAGTTTACTTAGACTTCAGTAAGGCCTTTGATAAAGTTCCACATGAAAGGCTGTTAAAGAAGATAGAAGGACATGGTATTGGGGGGATGCTACTCAAGTGGATTAAGTCATGGCTGATTGGTAGGAAACAGAGAGTTAGTATAAATGGTGTAAAATCGGACTGGGGATTAGTTAAAAGTGGGGTCCCCCAAGGGTCGGTTTTGGGGCCTCTTCTGTTCATTATCTACATAAATGATCTTGACTCGGGCATAAAGAATAGGATCAGTAAATTTGCTGATGATACTAAAATAGGTAGGATAATAGAGTCAGCTAGCGACAGGGAATGTCTTCAAAATGATCTCGATCACTTGCACGAGTGGTCCATAAATTGGCAGATGAGTTTCAATATAGACAAATGTAAGGTATTAAGGATTGGAAATCGTAATTTAGATGCTAAATACAAACTAGACAATGTAAAATTGGATAACTCAGAGTGTGAGAAGGATCTGGGGGTGCTCATTAGTAATGATCTGAAACCCAGAAAACAGTGTATAAGTGTTAGGAATAGGGCAAATAGAATTCTAGGATTCATATCTAGGAGTGTTAGCAACAGGACTGTTGAAGTTTTCTTAAAACTATACTTAGCTCTAGTAAGACCCCATTTAGACTATGCTGTTCAATTTTGGTGCCCTTATTATAGAATGGATATCGACCCTTTAGAGGCAGTCCAAAGAAGAATGACCAAAAAGATACATCATATTAGAAATTTATCGTATGAGGAGAGGTTGAAAGTCTTAGGCCTACACTCACTAGAGAGACGAAGATGTAGGGGAGACATGATAGAGGTATTTAAATGGATAAAAGGTTTAAATAAGGGCGATATAGATGAGGTATTAAAGCTAAAGAACGGCGACATAACCCGCTCAAATGGTTTCAAGTTAGATAAGTTTAGATTTAGGAAAGACATAGGAAAGCACTGGTTTGGAAATAGAGTTGTTAACATGTGGAATGCACTGCCCAGAACAGTAATTAGCTCAGAAACAGTTGAAAGCTTTAAGCATAAGTTGGATTCCCATATGGGTGATATGGGCTGGGTGTGAATGGGAGCTGCTTCATGTGGGCCGCATGGCCATATGCAGTTTCCCGCGATCTTATGACCGTATGTTGTTATGTAATTGGGGTTGGGTGTGACAGGGATCTGCCTTGTGTGGGCCGATCGGCTTTTTGCAGACTCCCACTTTCTTATGTTCTTATGTTATGTAACGAATTGCTAAATGTAAGGAATGAAGGAATGAATGGTGTGGAGGTAGATGTGCTGGAAAGTGTGAAAAGGAACAACTTGAGATGGTTCGGCCATATGGAACGTATGGGAAGCGAGAGAATGACTAAGAGGGTGTACGAGATCGAGGTGGAAGGACAGAGAGGGAGAGGTAAACCGAAAGAGAGGTGGAAGGATGGAGTGAAGAAGTATATGGATGAAGGCGGTGCTGGTTGGGAGGAGGGGCGTCGACTGACTGGGGACATAGGTGCATGGGAGCGATTCGTTCGTGGCCACCCCTTCGGGAATCACGGCGTCAGGCAATAGGTAGATAGATAGATAATCTCCACTTCACTTACATCGAATACTTTATTAATCCCTATATTTATTACTAATGCTATTAATTTCGAACTTGATTACCACTTCAATCTAACATTCTGTCACTATTTCCCTTTAAATCCAAACATTTGTTTTTATCATTAGGCCAATAATTCAGGGTAAAGAGTGAGATAAATTGCTTTGCTTCTTATTACTGGTCCTGAGGGAAACATTGGTGAGTGGAGAATGATTGATGGTAGCTGGAGGGATGCAGAGGAGGAAGGAAGGAAGGAAGGAGTCATGAATGATCCATCCTATGCTGATCCTTTCCCAGCATATTATGTTGCCAGCGTTCTGTGATCCTCCAATGATCTGAACGCTGACCTGAGGTAAAGGAGGAACACATGAAGGGGGGGGGGGGGCGGGGAGGGAGAGAGAGAGAGAGAGAGAGAGAGAGAGAGAGAGAGAGAGAGAGAGAGAGAGATAAATGAAGTGGGTTGGGTAAATTTACTGTAACTACAGTATTTTAATAATGGAGAGGATATGTGCGAACAAAGTGGAAGATACAAATAGGAGAAATATCTTAAGGATTCCAGAGGAAAAAAGTGAAGAGATAAATTAGGTGAAAAGAAAGAGTAAATAAATATATATATACTAAATAATAAAGGACGTGAACTAACGTTTTTTAAGTGGAAGGAAATATGGAAGGAGAGGTAATGGTAAGATTGCAGAACAAAATTAGGAAGATCAAACGAACATTACCAATAACATAATACGAGATGCTAGCCTAATAATGTTAATACCCCCAGAACTTCTCCGAAAGTTCCTGTTACGCGATGACCAAACATATCGAGAAGGGACAAAGTTTAGAAGAGAAAAGCGTCCGACAATAAATACAAAGATAGACAATTTTGAATATAATATATATGCGATCATTAATACAAGCCATATTGATATTTAAGAAGAAAACATTACGTGTGAGATAAAGTGGTGGTGTTCAATAATATTTAGTATACCGTTTCGGGAGAGAACAGGTAGGTCGGGAGTGTGTTTAGTTAGCATAATGGAGAGGTAGGCAGAACAGTCGGTGGGGAAGACAATTAGTAGATGTAGATGGTTGATACACTTGGAGAGAACCTGGGTGGTAACAAAGACGGACGAAGGACATTTGTAGACGATCATATAATTATCAGTAAGTGTGCTATACCCTGTTACAAGTAGATAGTCCAGAAATCGTGAACCCCAATCTTTGTAACTTAAAACGAGCAAGAGCAAATGGTCTGTACATTTCGAAACCTTCTCCCTGGCCAACACTTCCTGAATGGTAAAAATAATAGCTGGCTTATTCGAGTAGTTTGTGAGTTATAGGGATGGATGTTCAAGAGTTTTAGCCTACTTACTTGGAACAGGGTATAGTAAAACAAATACGGGGAGGTGATGAACTGTATACTCTTTAGTCCAACCTTCCATTTGGCCACACACCAACTTTATTGGGGTCGTGATTCACTCCATTGAACTTCTCTCTCACAACCTTCTTGGCTCACTCTTCTCGTGTTTTAAAGGTAGGGTCAAACTTTACCATAACTTATTTCCATCTTCAATCTTAGTTTCCTCTTCAATCTGAAGGTAACATCTCTCCTTTCCTCCGCATTTACCTTTCCCATTGTCACTATAAGATTTATTAATTAACTGTTTTTTCAACTAATAATAGATGCAATATCATCCTAAATGGATTTCCCTTTACATTCCTACGGTATATAATCTGTCCCTCTGCCTTGCTAAACCAACCTTCACCTCGGCCACACAACTTGATATTCTTCCAGTTACTCTTAAAGGGAGCTATGTCATTTTTCTAGACCCGTTCTAGCTCGCGTGTAGCCCCATTAGTTCTGAGATTTTAAGACGTTCGCCCCATTAGTTTGTCGATTTTATGACCTTTCGCCCCACTGTTTCGTCAATATTATAACCGTCATTTAGATGTCGATGTTTTTTTCTTGGCGAGGGAAAGCGAGCCTGTAATTTTGGATGAATCGGCCTTTGGCCGGGACATTTTGCTACCGAAAAATGTATAATTTAATTTCGAAGCAGGATCTAGAGGATATTTGTTTTAGCTTGATGGAGGCCTAGGGAAGAAACTCAATTAATAATAAAGATAAAAATAAATAAACCAATAAATAACACCTACCCCCTTAAGACAATCATGAACAGTATATCCCGATCAAGGACTGTTGTGAATGGTGTTACAGACCGTCAGCCTCACATTCACTGTTGTGAATGGTGTTACAGACCGTCAGCCTCACCTTCACTTACACAACAGTATATCCCGATCAAGGACTGTTGTGAATGGTGTTACAGACCGTCAGCCTCACATTCACTTACACAACAGTATATCCCGATCAAGGACTGTTGTGAATGGTGTTACAGACCGTCAGCCTCACATTCACTTACACAACAGTATATCCCGATCAAGGACTGTTGTGAATGGTGTTACAGACCGTCAGCCTCACCTTCACTTACACAACAGTATATCCCGATCAAGGACTGTTGTGAATGGTGTTACAGACCGTCAGCCTCACATTCACTTACACAACAGTATATCCCGATCAAGGACTGTTGTGAATGGTGTTACAGACCGTCAGCCTCACCTTCACTTACACAACAGTATATCCCGATCAAGGACTGTTGTGAATGGTGCTACAGACCGTCAGCCTCACATTCACTTACACAACAGTATATCCCGATCAAGGACTGTTGTGAATGGTGTTACAGACCGTCAGCCTCACATTCACTGTTGTAAATGGTGTTACAGACCGTCAGCCTCACATTCACTTACACAACAGTATATCCCGATCAAGGGATATAGGGGAGGTGTGGTGGAGTGGTCATGCCACTGGATTGGTAATCCAATGGACCCGGGTTCAAATCCCGATATGTCAATGGGAAGATATTATTGGGATTGAATTTGTGCTGTACCTAGTATCAGTGCATTACCACAAAGCCCACCGAAATGCCAAAAAAAATACCCTCGTTGTTCCCTGATTAAATAACACTGTATGAATATTCCCATATTCAAAATATGTTACAGGGGGACAATGCCTAGTGAGTTCACTGCTCAATAGGTGGCGTTCTGAGAGTGAGGGTCTGAGTCTGGAGGGTGAGACGGTGAAGCACTTGAGCGAAGCAACCGGCCGCTTCAGAGAAGGAGCTGCTTCGAGCCATGATGGATGCTTCGCATGTCTCACTCCCCAGACTGGAACAAGACCTCACGGGATTCACCGTGTTGGGCGGTGAAATGTACAGGCTCTCAGCCTATGCCCGAGAGGGAGTAGTTGGAATATAGAAAAAAAAAAAAAAAAAAAGGACTGTTGTGAATGGTGTTACAGACCGTCAGCCTCACATTCACTTACACAACAGTATATCCCGATCAAGGACTGTTGTGAATGGTGCTACAGACCGTCAGCCTCACATTCACTGTTGTAAATGGTGTTACAGACCGTCAGCCTCACATTCACTTACACAACAGTATATCCCGATCAAGTACTGTTGTGAATGGTGTTACAGACCGTCAGCCTCACATTCACTGTTGTAAATGGTGTTACAGACCGTCAGCCTCACATTCACTTACACAACAGTATATCCCGATCAAGTACTGTTGTGAATGGTGTTACAGACCGTCAGCCTCACATTCACTTACACAACAGTAAATAAGTGATAAAGATTAACTTTTTATGGAATGTGGGTAACTATTGTTAAAGTATTTCTCAATCAATATAAAACACACACACTCACATAATCAAACATACTGACACACTAAGCAAACACACACACACATAATCAAACATACTAACACACTAAGCAAACACACACACACAATAACTATATTGTACACCCAAGCACCTAATCACATAACTAAAACAGCATATATAAGAGAGCTTCTATGATAAACAAGTAAACTAGTATGTCTCTAAGCCTAAATTGTTTCCCACCAAATATTAGTGTTATGGGCTTGTCGACATAACTTCGGGATGACAAATTGCGTACAGGATGTATATAATTATGTAGTCTCTCATTCTTCCTAAATCTGCCTTAAGTTTTAATTTCAGCATTATATGTTCACTACGATTCCTAGCTACATGTTTATTCGTATACAGTTCTCCCTACCTCTTCTATATATACAGTATATCATATTTCCATAATTTGGTTCTTCTTTCCCAGTCTACATATTAATGTCTTGCATCCACATTTATTCACCATCTACTTTCCTTTTCATAGATTGTATCGATATCGTGTTCTCCTTCCCGACTCTGTTGTCTTATCCAGGAACAATTTAAATAAATAATCATTGCCATAAATCTGAAGGGATGTGATAATGAGAGGCAGGCTCAACAAACATAACGGAATAAATGATGACGAAAGGAAAACACTCAACATATTTCGTAGATGTATAATATGTAGATGAGTGTTAAGAATTTAATACTAGTCTGACATTTACCACCAGAACCTTCTGGGATGAATAAGTCTTAACATCAAACTAACAGTTCTATTCTCGTTTTTATTTCAGCTTTCTTGTCTCTCAATCTAATCCCCGTGTTTAGCTTCCTGTATGCTGGGTTGCTCGGGTTGCGTTGTTCTACATTATATATATTCAATTTTATAACTCCTTCACCACAATTACGTCATTGTCATCATCTTCTGGTTACCATTAGACGATGTTCTATAGTTTCTAATCTACTTATACGACTCCAATGGGTAAATACGATCTCAATAAACTCTCGTAGTAACATAGGTCCTTCTTAAACTGCATACAATCATCTACTTTAAGCCAGAATCAAAGATAAAAATACATAATGGTGCTGAAGGGGTTAACACACACACACACACACACACACACACACACACAGTCCCCTCTCCCTCTCAATCGCTGGTAGTAAATCACCTTCTAAAGTCTAAACGTTAGTGCCTCCCCGTGTACCGAGACTAATGATTCTCTCTCTCTCCAGTAGAAGGGGAGCATGTTATGGGGGAGAAGGAAAACACTAAGTTAACAATATGTAAGTTAAGGAATAACATATTTACTAACATCCCATTGGTGTACTGACTCATTATATCAATATTCAATGTTAATACCGAGTAATAACAAGGAATGATTAAATGAATAATGTGATCTGTGACTAA
Organism: Lithodes maja; assembly: GCA_037953745.1. Taxonomy (NCBI): domain Eukaryota; kingdom Metazoa; phylum Arthropoda; class Malacostraca; order Decapoda; family Lithodidae; genus Lithodes; species Lithodes maja. The sequence goes on along the minus strand of JBAKBP010006419.1, from coordinate 83,868 downwards.
AATATATTAGAAACCAGTTCAGCGTGATAACGCCTTTTGCACTGTAATCCTGATAACCTTTGACAAATTGATTAGGTCTAGGAAGGACTTCCGGGAATCAAAGCGATAAAATACAGTTCACACCTGTTGATCCTTCATAAGCAGAATACAATCGTCGAATTGTACCGGACACAAACTGGAAAATAGCATTACCCTTTCCTTAACACTACCATATTTTGTACCAAACATGTGGGAAACATGAGATGTTTCGCTAAACCCACCCATTCCCCCTCGGCCACAGCCACTCTTGCACTTCTTCTACAGACAAAAGTATATTACCTTTTCTTTGAAGACTTTCATCCTTAGGGCAGTTTACGAGGATAAAGCTTTAACCCCTTCTGTACCGGCGACGTCTTTCTTGATTCTAGCTATATTTTGACGCTTTTGTGCAGTTTAAGAAGGATCTGTGGTAGTAAAATGGGTTAAATGAGATAGTTCGAAGCTTGTAAATTGGTGGAGGCCCTTTGTAAACTGCATAAAATCGTCTAATAGTTGCTAGAATATAATAAATAGATATCTCCGGTAATGAAGGGGTTAATGGGGTAAACAGAGGAACCGCACGCACATTTTTTTTTATTTTTTTATTCCGTATATTTCTAACTCTTATCTGCGGACAGCTCTCCTCCCTTAACTCTCTCTCCACATAAGACTTTCACACTGTAACTCAGTACGCTGCGTCTTTTTATTATTTAATAATGGTTAAAAGTTAAGTTAATAGTGGGGAGTAAGGAAGGCAGTAATTAGATGGAGCAATGTGTGGGGTAGACATGGGGCCGAAGCCAGCCCTATGGCTTCAAAGCCTAAGCCGAAGCCCTAACAGAGTTACAAAGCTGAAGCCAAAGCCGAAGCTAGATACGAACATGTTTTTTAAGCCGAAGCCAGATACTGTAAAAGTTCTGAAGCCGAAGCCGTGTCCCTACAGAGCTGGCATCATGAAGCCGAAGCCGAAGCCAGATGGAATTGTTGGAAGAGGTAGGTGGTACGTGCTCATGTATAAACTATCATATTTAAAATAGATAAATAATAGGCCTGTTCATTTCAAGAGTTTGGTGCAGTAGCCAACACTGTTGAGCCCACATGTTCTAAACATCTACAGTGATTAGACTTATTCCATTCTTGGCCCTGGTGTAGCAGTATGGAGTTGGGGATGAAGCCCGCCCTTTGGCTCTGAAGCCGAAGCCAAGGCCCTTGTAAACTTACGAAGCCAAAGCCAAAGCCAGATACTGTAAAAGTATTGAAACCGAAGCTGAAGCCAGATACATAATTTGTTCTGATGCCGAAGCCAAACCCGAAGCCAGATACTGTAAAATTTCTGAAGCGCGAAGCAGAAGCCATATACGGAAAGTTTTCTGAAGCCGAAGCCAAAGCAGAAGCCAGATACTGTAAAAGTTCTGAAGTTCTAAGCTTAAGTCGTGGCCTTAAAAAAATGGCTTCGTGAATTCAAATGTCTGGGGGTAGAAGATGGTATTAAGATAACAGTTCAAAGCTGGGTGATAAGAACGGGAAAGTGATGAACTATGAACACGAACGATACTTACGTAAATAAAATTATATGGACAAAAGAGTTTGTTTTTGTGGCAACTTCAACTTAAATCTATCGGCCTGCCTCTCTCTCTCTCTCTCTCTCTCTCTCTCTCTCTCTCTCTCTCTCTCTCTCTCTCTCTCTCTCTCTCACCTTTTACAAAGAGGACCAATTAGACGTCACCATCAGTGAAACAATAGATAAATAACCACGGTGATTGGCTACCATCACCACCCACCAACACCTCCACCACTGTCACCATAACTATCTTCATTTAGGTAATCAGTATGAACCTGCAACCAGGGATAGATACCCAACGCACTGCTAAAGAAACAAGGAAAGCCCAGAAGAGCACATAATCTCCACCGTTTAGTTTAACCCATACAGTGCCGACGGCGTCTTTTTTATTTGAGTTCAGCTACATTTAGACAATAATATGAAGCTCGGGAAGGATATATGGTTGCTAAAAGGGATAATTGAGATAGTCTATCTATCTATCTATCTATTGCCTGACGCCGTGATCCCCGAAGGGGTGGCCACGAACGAACCGCCCCCATGCACCTCTGTCCCCAGTCAGTCGACGCCCCTCCCCCCAACCAGCACCGCCTTCATTCATGTAGTTCCTCACTCCATCCTTCCACCTCATATTCGGTCTACCTCTCCCCCTCTGTCCCTCCACCTCGCTCTCGTACACCCTCTTAGTCATTCTCTCGCTTTCCATACGTTCCATATGGCCGAACCATCTCAAGTTGTTCCTTTTCACACTTTCCAGGACATCTACCTCCACACCACACCTCCTTCTTACTTCCTCATTAGTCTGTCTATCCCTCCATGTAATTCCGCACGCACTCCTTAAGTAATTCATTTCCACTGCTCTCACTCTTGGTCTGAGTCTCTCAACCAACGTCCATGCTTCGCTTCCGTAAGTCAGTGTCGGGATTACCACACTGTCATGCAAGGACTTCTTCACTTCCATACTGACCACCCTATTTCTTGTTACTGCTTTTAGCGTTCCTACAACCCTCTTCCCCTGTTGTACCCTCTCCCGCACCTCTTCATCCATAGTCCCATCTTTACTCAACACACTGCCCAGATACTTAAAAGAGTTGACGATCTCCATAGCCTGACCGTTCAGCTTCACCTCACACTCTGTGACTTCACCCCTTTCGAAGACCATAACCTTGCTCTTCCCCGTATTTACCTTCAAATTCCGTTTTTCGCACACTGTTCCAAACAGTGCAATTGAGATAGTCTGCCTTTTAATTGGCAGACGTCCTTCCTAAACTGAATAAAATCATCTAATAGTTGCCAGAATATAATGATAAGGATGTCACCGATACTGAATGGGTTAAGCCGAGTTTTAGTGTTATTAGGCTGGTGGGATCCGAAGCGGAGGGTGTAGGAGGATTGGTGTAATTTTAGTGTTATTAGGCTGGTGGGATCCGAAGCGGAGGGTGTAGGAGGATTGGTGTAATTTTAGTGTTATTAGGCTGGTGGGATCCGAAGCGGAGGGTGTACGAGGATTGGTGTAATTTTAGTGTTATTAGGATGGTGGGATCCGAAGCGGAGGGTGTACGAGGATTGGTGTAATTTTAGTGTTATTAGGATGGTGGGATCCGAAGCGGAGGGTGTACGAGGATTGGTGTAGTTTTAGTATTATTAGGCTGGTGGGATCCGAAGCGGAGGGTGTACGAGGATTGGTGTAGTTTTAGTGTTATTAGGATGGTGGGATCCGAAGCGGAGGGTGTACGAGGATTGGTGTATTTAGTGTTATTAGGCTGGTGGGATCCGAAGCGGAGGGTGTACGAGGATTGAGGTAGTTTTAACCAAAAGTTATTTACATGAGCTCGTAGCATAACTGAAGCACTGTACTAACTACGGTCCGGTCCGTTATATTCGTTAAGCAAACTCTGTGAGATTATTTCGTGAGCAGATAATATAAACACATAGACACACGGAAACAAAGATTCACAAGATATTCAGATTTGTATAGTGACACACACACACGCACACACACACACACACACACACAATAGGAGTTGAATCACTGATCGATCCTCGCAGGCACACGATTGCTGTACAACAAACCCTCGACAGTCACTCAACACACACACACACGTCATACACGCCGGCAACACGACCGTTGTAGAATAAATCGCTGACCGGCGACACTACTCACTGGGCTATCACACTTTCGTCATACATTTAAAGTACGTTAAGAGCACGATAATGCCGCTTTTGGTTGACAACCATACGTTTACAGCACAACAGACGCACATACGTTGAATGATAAATACGACAGTTGTAGGCTGCACACGATATTGACACGGCAAAGGAACCGCCCTATATATATATATATATATATATATATATATATATATATATATATATATATATATATATATATAAATAACACCCCGTTCTTAACATTAATCATCAATTACAAACCCCAATATACTTGAATAAAACTATAATAATAATACGCTGTAGTTAAGTAGTTGATAGGTGAATGTGTACCTATATCATTACACGATCTGGTATACACTGACTTTGATGCAGTATATCATTAGTTTACAAGTGGATGTATTTTAGTAAACTTGTAGATGTTTATGTTCACTATAGGCTACACACACACACGCACGCAGAGAGAGAGAGAGAGTGAGAGTGAGTGAGTGAGAGAGAACTACTCGCAGACATACAATACAGTATATAGACTAAAATAATACACACACACACACACACACAATATATATAAACTAAATAATACACAACCAACCACGCAAACGCGCGCACACACACACACACACACACACACACACACACACACACACAATATATATACACTAAATAATACATAACCAAACACGCAAACGCACACACACGCACACACACACACAATATATATACACTAAATAATACACAACCAACCACACAAACACACACAAACTATATATAAACTAAATAATACACAACCAACCACGCAAACGCACACAGACACACACACACACGCACGTACGGTTCAATCCCAGACCGGGCGGAGACAAATTGGGCTTGTCTCCTTTCATGTGTTAGCCTCAGTTCACCTAGCTGTAAATAGGTACCTGGAATAAGTGGACGACGTTGTGACGTCCCATCTGGGGTTGGCAAAAATGGTACAAGGCGAGATGGGTATCATATGGTTCACCTAAGCTGATGGCTACCTAAGCCTTCGGGCGAGACGGTACCGTCTATAGTGAGAATGGTACCAAACAGATCCACCCTAAGCCTTCGTTTCCGATGTCGCCAATTGGCTAAATACAGACTACACACACATCCACAGCCATTCCAACAGTACATAAAACACTTAACATGCATTTCACGCAATACATTCCCAGTTAAGGAGGCGCGATAATAATGAGCTTAGCTCGCATTGCGTGGATTCCCCTTGACGAACAAGTAACTGAGTAACACACACACAGCCCGTAGCCTAGTAGGTAGCGCTCTCGTCTCACACACGAGGGGTCGGGGGTTCAATCCCAGACCGGGCGGAGACAAATTGGGCTTGTCTCCTTTCATGTGTTAGCCTCAGTTCACCTAGCTGTAAATAGGTACCTGGAATAAGTGGACGACGTTGTGACGTCCCATCTGGGGTTGGCAAAAATGGTACAAGGCGAGATGGGTATCATATGGTTCACCTAAGCTGATGGCTACCTAAGCCTTCGGGCGAGACGGTACCGTCTATAGTGAGAATGGTACCATACAGATCCACCCTAAGCCTTCGTTTCCAATGTCGCCAATTGGCTAAATACAGACTACACACACATCCACAGCCATTCCAACAGTACATAAAAACACTTAACATGCATTTCACGCAATACATTCCCAGTTAAGGAGGCGCGATAATAATGAGCTTAGCTCGCATTGCGTGGATTCCCCTTGACGAACAAGTAACTGAGTAACACACGCGCACGCACACACACACGCGCACGCACACACACAGCCCGTAGCCTAGTGGTAGAGCTCTCGTCTCACACACGAGGGGCCGCGGGTTCAATCCCCGGCCGGGCGGAGACAAATTGGGCTTGTCTCCTTTCATGTGTTAGCCTCAGTTCACCTAGCTGTAAATAGGTACCTGGAATAAGTGGACGACGTTGTGACATCCCATCTGGGGTTGGCAAAAATGGTACAAGGCGAGATGGGTATCATATGGTTCACCTAAGCTGATGGCTACCTAAGCCTTCGGGCGAGACGGTACCGTCTATAGTGAGAATGGTACCATACAGATCCACCCTAAGCCTTCGTTTCCGATGTCGCCAATTGGCTAAAATACAGACTACACACACATCCACAGCCATTCCAACAGTACATAAAACACTTAACATGCATTTCACGCAATACATTCCCAGTTAAGGAGGCGCGATAATAATGAGCTTAGCTCGCATTGCGTGGATTCCCCTTGACGAACAAGTAACTGAGTAACACTATCTATCTATCTATCTATCTATATGCTCAGGCCCAATCCCCATTTTGGGGGTAGCCGACTCAAGACAGAGCAAGAACAGGGAAAACACAAAAACAACATAAAACAAAAAATAAACACAGATAAAAAACACAAACTCACACACATCCAGGTCACCCAGGAGAAGACCCAGAGACCAGGGTTACCAAGGTCGCTCCAGCACTCCCCCGGCCCGTGACCACCCGGAGAGGTTCCGACTGAGTAACACACACACACAATACATATAAACTAAATAATACACAACCAAACACGCAAACGCACACAGACACACACACGCACGCACACACACACATACACACACACAATATATATAAACTAAATAATACACAACCAAACACGCAAACGCACACACACACAAACACAATATATATATATAAACTAAATAATACACAACCAAACACGGAAACGCGCACACACACACACACACAATATATATAAACTAAATAATACACAACCAAACACGGAAACGCGCACACACACACACACACACACAATATATATAAACTAAATAATACACAACCAAACACGGAAACGCACACACACACACACAATATATATAAACTAAATAATACACAACCAAACACGGAAACGCACACACACACACACACACACACACACACACACACACAATACATATAAACTAAATAATACACAACCAAACACGGAAACGCGCACACACACACACACACACACAAACTACTCACACACATATAATATAATAGACTAAAATCATACACAATCAACCATCGATCAGAGGATGACAATGAAGATATCCCAGGATTCACATACGCTCGTTCCACAACATATACACGTGCGTCACACGATAAAATTTAACGTTTTTTTAACCGTTTTTTCTGCCAATTATTGGCCAGAATTTAGTGCAGCCACTATTTTTTGGCTGATCACCGCCGACCATTTTCGCGCCACTCGACCACCCCTCGCCTACCACGATATGAGGCGATCTTTTTACACGATCACAGACGATGTCAGACGATCCCGGAAAAATTCAAATATTTTAAAAAGATCGGCTGTGGTCGGCGGCTAACGTACTGTGTGAGACACGGCCTTTCCTACAATACTCTCTCGCGTGCATAGTAATAATAACCCCACACTAACAACCAGTTGATTAATGGCTGTCATTACTGGCTGTAATGTTGTGTAAACAAAAGTATAGCTCAATACTCTCTCTCTATCTCTCGTTGAGTGTCTGAAGCCAAAAATGTGTAGGATTTAGGGGAAAATTAGATGACAAACAACATAGACGGACAGATATACTAAAATCGAACATATGTGGAAAACAAAGTGATATTGATAAAACAAACAAACAACAAGAATATTTACATTAACACACATACACAACATCAATAATAGTACTGGGGAAAGCTTCAATGATGATAGACAATAAATCCGGCCCAAATCCACACCACCACAACCAAGTACACTAGATTATCGTAAACAACAATCTCATAAACGATAGTGAGCGGTTATGATATATTTTACTCTGACGTCCTGTTAATAAATGTGAGTAATCTAATTTAAACATTTAGCGTGACACCTCTTTTTTTCCTAAAACCGTAGATGGAATACAATTTGCGTTTAGTTTTGTTTTTTATGCAAATTGTTCGTGTACTTGAATTAGTTGAGGGTAATATTAGGCGTGTGATCTCTGAAGTTAACAAAAAACAGTCCATTCTCGCTACTCAAAATGTCAAAATATTATATAATTTCAGGAAACTGTCATCGTGATTGCATCTTCTACACAATATCAATTATATGGTAACGTGAACAACAAATATTCAATTAACCTTCTCTTTTTACAAATATTCCACCGTACTTCCACCACTATATAAATCACTCAGATTTACACGGCCATGGAATTTCCTTGATAATGTCATAGAACTTTTCATTATGAGAGGATGTTTTGTTAAATCGAATAAATGTCTTTTATTATATAACATTGTAAAGGAAAAGTTGTGTGTGACAAAATAAATTATTAAAATAATAATGAATTGGGAGGAAACTAAACACAAAATAATAATAAACACAATAATAGAGTATATAAAAAACTCCCCTTAGAATGATCTTTCCCTAATATAGCACAAGTACATAATTATATAGTGTGTGACGTGGTGAATCTCTGTGTGTATGTGCGCGCGCGTGCGTGTGTGTGTGTGTGTGTGTGTGTGTGTGTGTGTGTGTATGTGTGTGTGTACAAAGGAAATCAAGCAACAACAGGTCCAGTGAACTTCTAGGCTGCTTGTCCTCCAAATCACTGAGGATCAAGTGTCCAAACAGTGGTTTAGAGTGGGTATGGGAACATTGGAAAGGGAACTACTGCCCTAGAACTAATGTCCGTGGCAGGATTAGGAAGTTAGTAGGGGACAGATGGGTTAGTAACTGAGGGGGGGATAAAATAAAGTTATTCATTTACAAACGCAGTCAGTCGCGGGTTTGATGCAAGATATTTGTCTAAGCCGAGTTTAAATGAATCAACGGTGCTGCAGTCTATAACGTCTCGGGGAAGCCCATTCCACAAGTTGACAACTCGATTGAAGAAGAAATTCTTAGATTCGTGTGAGTTAAAAGATTTACCAATAATTTTGCAACCGTTTCCCCGCGTGTAATTAGATTGGTCGATAGTGAAGTACTTACTACAGTTCATATTGTCGATGCTTTTGATGATTTTGAACACTTGAATTAAGTCACCTCTTAATCTGCGCTGGGTTAAAGGAAATAGATTTAATTCTCTAAGACGCTCTTCGTATGGTTTGTTCTTTAGGCTAGGTATCATTTTGGTAACTCTACGTTGAACTCGTTCTAGCTTGTTTATATATTTTTGGTAATAAGGGCACCAGGATTGAACGCAGTATTCCAGAAGAGGGCGGACTAAGGAATTGTAAAGGGTTAGGATAACTTCTTTGGATTTATGCTCAAATGACCTGCCTATAAAGCCAATTATTTTGTTTGCCTTCTTAACAACTTCTGAACATTGTTGACTCGGTTTTAGGTTACTCGATATTGTTACTCCCAGATCGGTTTCTTTGTTTACATTCTTAAGCTGAGTGCCATTCATCGAATAGTTTGCTTTCTCATTTAGGTATCCGATATGTAGTACTTTACATTTATCCGCATTGAAACTCATTTGCCAAATTTGGGCTCAACATGACAATTTATCTAGATTGTGTTGCATATCATCAACTTGTTCTTTTGAGAGTACGCTATTTGCAATTTTTGTATCGTCAGCAAATGTGTGTGTGTGTGTGTGTGTGTGTGTGTGTGTGTGTGTGTGTGTGTGTGTTATTCTTGCTATCATAGTGTTACTGATAATGGTGGTGTTCGGACATGAATTTCGACATACACAATATTGGATATTTTTGCGGTGCTTTTGTCTACCATAGCCCATTTCCATGTAATTCCACACTGAATGTTCAAATACGTTTGCATATATGTATATTTCCTGTTTCATGATGTTTATCAAATGTCATTAACTGTAGAGAACCAACTATTAACCCGTTTCAGATCCTAGTCATCACTCTCACTCTCAACACCAACGTGGAAAGGAAGGCTAAGTCAACAACACACTGTCAACACTGAAACATAACGGCATTATGGTAGGTGTTCCCATTAGAGTTTTTTTGATTAAATCAATTTGATTTAATCACTTGATTAAATCAATGATTTTTTTACAAAAAAAATCATTTTTTTACAATTTTTTTTTTTTTTTTTTTTTTTTTTTTTTTTTTTTATCTGCGAATCAAAATAAAAAAAAATCTGAAAATTTATCATGCTTTCATAAGTTTGTGTAGGCATTGGTTCATTTTAAGATACTGGTACATTATGTAGTAACACAAATAACTGATAGCTTTTAAATTTACAAACAATTATATGTATACATATATTTACAAAAAAATCAAATAAATAAAAAAAATCAAATATATCAATGATTTTCTTATTTTTTTTATTTTTTTTTTAAATAAAAAAAATCAACAACCCTGATTCCCATAAGGTTATATAACATTATCACACTTATACACACAGCAGGATCTTCTGAAGCGGATCTTTAGTGGCAGCCACACAAGATATATAAACACATTTACTGACAAACCCAGACAGGCTACATATTGACCGAGGGAAGATGGTCACTTCTTTCCTTGACAATCTACTATTATGTACACAGTCACACAAAGATACTGAGAATAACACAAACACACACACACAGTTACAATTTCAGAGTCACATCTGCAGCATCCATCATATTTTTTCGTGTTTAAGTGTTCGTTGTCAGGAACATAAGTCATCAAAAGCGACGGTCGTTAGTGTGAACGCAGAATATATATAATGAGGTAGTTAGTGATGACTCATTACTGGAAGTGGAAAGTGTTTTTAGTTTCACATCATTAAATTTTGTCAAAGTGCAAATGTTAAGTAAGTAATGTTATGTATTTTGTTGGCACGAGTCACACTTACATCTTTGCTACTAATATTAAAATCCATACTATCACTTCTATCCCTACATTATCTGTATAACCACTGCTCTCTCTCTCTCTCTCTCTCTCTCTCTCTCTCTCTATATATATATATATATATATATATATATATATATATATATATATATATATATACCCGGTATATATATACTGTATATATATATATATTGTTACGGCTGGATCGGCAATACATATTCGGGATTCTTGATCGTAGGACAGAAATGGCTTATGTGACAACGACACGCTCGATTCCAGTCCCAAATACTATATGCTCCAGACAACAAAAGCACCAACGCCCTACAGAGTTATCGTCTATGGTAACGAGGTACCTTAACTCGGCGAAAGTGTACAACAGGGGTAGGCTATGAGGCTAAACTCCCTCAGACATTTATAGGTTACGTTATTACTAAAGAAATGCAATACTCAAGAAACTACGTTAATATTAAGCCTCTAATAATGTAGAATAGAAGCAGGCTAAAGGTATGACAGTGAAATGCTAAATGACAAATGTACACGCCTACTTGAAAGCGCGTGCACTAGAATAACTGTCCCCTACTAACATGCACTAGCATGTAGCATACAAGATGTTCATGATCCAGTAGATACCTAATAATACACATGGAAGGAACATAAATAGTAGTCACTTATTATAAGAATGAATCTATACTTGGAATAACTAAAAGGTTGCAGGCAACAGTACTGCGCCGGTAGCCTACTACCGCATAGGCTACTTCGCTTCTCTCACTCTGTCTCCCCTCTGAGTCCGTATGCGCCCTACGCAACAGAACTCCGGACACAGCAGCAAAACGACAGTGCAGTTAATTGATACATGAAAGTATTAATAGTGTTGTCTTGTGTGTGAGTAATGTGTATTGTAAAGTGTTACATACATAAACTTAAAGAGAGCTGCAATGCATAGTAAAATAAAGATATAACCCCCTCATCATCCCCATGTGTTCTAGCTAGCAGGCCAAGTCACAGGAACAACGAGTCCCAGCACCGAAAGCGAGAACCCAGGAAAAGACTGCAGAGAACACAAGGACAGATAAATTACGTTACTCTACTATACCGGCACTACGAGCGAGCTGTAGTCTCTGGTACTACACTCGCTCCTGGCTCGGTAGGCAAATCAAGGCTAAGTCCTCGCCCCTCTACAGACAACTCCTGGGCATGGTCGGGCTCTTACACATGGCACTATTCTAGTCACAAATTGGATGATGAGCTGGGCATATAACTCGTGAACATGTAGAACGTTCACCAACTATCCTCATCAAGAAGATCGCTGTTCACATTAACCCCTTAAATCTAATACATGTAAATATATGCTTGTCCTAAGAGTAATACGAGAGGTGAGTGCTGAAACTCCTTTAGGACCTCAAGGGAAGGTTATGCATTTAAATAGAGAGAAGAATGAAATGAGAGTAATGTCGTCAGAGAGAAAGAGTGCAACCGTGAGAAGTTGGGAGAGAGGGCAAGGGATGTTAGAATCTCAAAGGTTCTAGGCAACCTGATCATGGAACACACAGCGAGCCTCCAGGCAATGTGCAGTACGACAACATGGGCAGCCCAGGCAGCATAGGCAGGCGGCAATGGACTACCAACCCTGTCGCGCCTAGCTATAAGCGCAAGGCTGCCAACCAGTCCATACGTCTGGCAACCACCCCCCCGGCAGCGTGGCGCATTGCTACCCTCTCGCTCTGAAGCCTAACTCACTCTCTCTCTCTGAACTCCCATTGTCTTATCTATCAACTTCTCTATTGATACTACATATTAAATGGAAGGTCTCGACATGGCTTAAAACAAAACCCACCACTGGTTAGCACATGACGAGACCTTTGCAGAGATACAAAGAACATAGTTATACGTTGTCACACTCAATATAGGCAGCCAGCACGGTACAGTGGTACGGGCGGTACAGTGGAGTACCAAGGAGTACAATCAGGTTGCGTTGCCACGCACTGGGTGCGTCACAGCCCCCCCAAGATTTTAGATAATCGACCTTAGAAGCATTATCAAAATCTGACAGGCAACCAACCGACCTGCTACCCTTAGCTGCCACTAATTGCAAAAGGTGCACAACAACTGAAGTGTGAATTATACATAAAACACAATATCGCATGCATCATGCTACAACAATAAAGACTTACAAAACTAAAAAAAAAAATTCTCGTTTATTTTATTGTTTTATAATCTTTTTGGACGGCGTTATGATAGCCTAATTTTACTCCTGCTCAACCCACACACCGTGCACGACTATCCTGGATCATCAACCCTTGATAGACAATCTGCTATCACGTTCTCACTCCCGGCAATATGCTGAATGTTGAGATTATACTCTTGGAGCATTAGGGACCACCTGGTCAACCGCATATTCCGATTGTGAAACTGATTTAGGAATTTCAAGGGATGATGGTCCGTATAAATCGTCACTACCGGGCCGTAGGCTGGAACATAAACTTCGAAATGTTTGAGCGACTAAACGATAGCAAGAAGCTCCTTCTCTATATTCGAGTAATTCCTTTGTGCCGAATTAAACTTGCGAGAAAAGAAGCTCACTGGGTGTTCCAAGCCCTCGGAATCAGTCTGCAGTAACACTGCCCCGGCACCCACACCGCTGGCATCAGTCGCCAGCTGAAAACTCCTGGAGAAGTCTGGGGCTCTCAAAATCGGATGTGTACACAGCAGGTGCTTGACTAGGTCGAAAGCCCTCTGACACTCCGCAGCCCAACAGAACTTCACTGACTTCGACAGTAGATCAGTTAACGGTGCTAAGACAGTAGAATATCCCCGGATGAAGCGCCTATAATAGCCTATCATACCTAGGAACCGCATGACCTGGCGCTTAGTGGTGGGCCTGGGAAACATATTGATAGCCTGTATCTTGCTCAGGGGGGGGCACACCCGGCCTAACCCGACCACGAAGCCAAGATACTGCACAGTAGCCTTTACAAACTCGCACTTCCTCAGGTTCACCACCAGCCCAGCATCGTGCAACTTCCCAAACAGGGTCTCTAAGTGCCTTAGGTGATTTTCAAAATCGTCATCATACACTATCACGTCATCAAGGTAGACCGTGCAGTTAGGGATTTCGTCACAAATATCGTTCATCAGGTTCTGAAACGTGGCAGGTGCGTTCTTAAGCCCATAAGGCATTACGTTACATTGGTAGGTCTTGCCATCTACCACAAAACCACAAACTTGCTTAGCTCGGTCCGACAGGGGTACTTGCCAGTAGCCTTTTACAAGATCAATTTTAGTAAGGTACTTTGCATTCCCTATCTTGTCCATGCTGTCGTCAACTCGAGGCAAAGGGTAAGGGTTGGTAGTGGTCAAGCCATTTAGCCTACGAAAATCTATGCAGAACCGCACCTTGCCGTCAGGTTTTGGCTGCAACGTGACGGGTGATGTCCACTTCACATAACCTTCAGTGATCATCCCTCTCTCAACCATGTACTTTAACTCCTCCCGTAAAGCTGGCAACTTTACCGGGGGCACACGGTAGGGCACTGACTTGAAGGGCACATTATCACCGACGTCCACGTCGTGCGTTACCTGAGTAGTGAGACCTGGGTGTTCGGCGAAAACAGAGGGGTATGACCTGAACAGGCCTAGGACAGCAGCACCCTGGTGCTCAGGCAGGTGACTTACAGCTTGCCTAGCCTCTTGTTCAGTATTCCCCGCCCACTGTTCCGCGGAAATGACACAGTCCCAGCTATCCTCCTCAGCAGCATGACTGTCCCCACCTCCTTCTCCACCCTGGCCGCTGCAGGCCAGCACAGGGACAGTGAGAGGCTCTGAGGGGCGTCTCACATACTCTTTCATGAGGTTAACATGACATAACTGATGTTTTTTTCTACGGTCAGGTGTTGCAACGAGATAATCAAGGTCGGACAGTTTCTTAGCCACCACATACGGCCCGATAAACTTGGCAGAAAGGGGGTGTCCAGGCAAAGGTAAAAGCAACATTACCTCCTGACCCACCGAAAACTCCCGAAGCTTCACCTTGGCGTCATACTGGTGCTTCATGACCGCCTGTGCATTAACCAAGTTATTACCTGCCGCTGCCATGCAACCTATAAGTCTCTCCCGGCTCTCAAGGATATATTTAAGTACAGACCCCGGCTTCTCTTCGCCCTCCCAGATCTCTTTCACCATACTTAAAGGTCCTCTCACATTATGGCCAAAGACTAGTTGATTTGGACTGAACCCCAGGCTCTCTCCTGGGACTTCACGTGCAGCGAACAGAACATACGGCAGACCCAAATCCCAATCAGTGTCATGTTCTGCACAGTAACAGCGTAGCATACTCTTCAGGGTCGAGTGCCACCGCTCCAAGACTCCCTGACTCTCGGGATGGTAGGCTGACGACACTACAGAACATATACCGTGCAACTGAAGGGTTTGCTTGAACAATTTGGATGTAAAATTGCTCCCCTGGTCTGACTGCACCTCACGTGGAAATCCATAACGGGAACAGAACAATAATAAGTTTTTAACAACTGCCTTTGCCGAGCCGTTTCTCATGGGGTATGCGTCCGGGTATCTCGTAGCCACATCCATGATTGTCAACAGGAATTTATTGCCACTACTAGTAGGCGGGAAAGGGCCAACCAAATCTACTACAACTTTGCTGAACGGAGGCCCGGTGACAGGTATGGGAAACAAAGGTGCCTTCGGGATGGTCTGGTTAGGCTTCCCCGTTGTCTGGCAGGTCGCACACCCAGCCACCCATGCACAGACATCAGCCTTGACCCCAGGCCACCAGAAAAACCTGCCCAATGCCGCCAATGTTTTTGTTACCCCCAAATGACCCGCCACCGGCACATCATGCGCCAGACACAATAAGGACTCTCTATACTTATTTGGAACAACCACCTGGTCTACTACCCTCGCACCGCCCTCCCACTTCGATTTGGGGTCTAGAAATCTGCGGTACAATATCCTGTTGAGTCTAAAGAAATCTCCCGGCTTCGCATCCCCATCTTCCTCCAACTCTATGGCACCATTGCTATAACGAGCTAGGCTAGCGTCTTGCAGCTGCTGCTCACTAATGTCCCTGGGCGTCAATGCATCAAGATGGTTTTGTAATAAGACATTACCCCGGCTAGTAGGCTCTACTGCCTTAGTGGCTCTCGCTACAGCTCTTGCCTCACGCGAAGTCTTACCCAACTCTGCCTTGTTACACACCATATCTGGGCCAGAGTCAACTCCCGTGTTTATTATAGGTCCAAGTACCGAATCACCGAGAAGTGCAGCAGAATCAATGTCCCTTTTCCTGCCCTTAGCAACCTTCTCCTGATTCTTCCTCCACTGTCCCCGAGGTTGAGTGCTAGGCTGTGCAGGAGCCGCAGAGCGAGATCGGGTTACCACACAGGCCATCTCATCCTGTTGGCACCTCCCAACCCATTCCCGATTCTCACCATCCACGTCGGCCGCCCTCTCGGCAACGACTAAGGGTGGAGTCCCGGAAGTGGGCACCGCAAAGTCGTTGCCGAGAAGAAGGTCGACGCCCTCAACTGGCAAACACTCAACGATCCCTACATCCAGCTCCCTGCACACCTCTCCCACTCTCAACTCCAACCTCACAAGTGGGTATGACCTCGTAGCATTTATACCCTGCACCACAACAACTCTGGCCGCATTTATCGGTTTCCCTGTGAAGTTCCTCAACAAAGTTTGCGAAGCCCCCGTATCCCTCAGCAAGTCAACCCTCCGTAGTTCACTCCCCCAGCTCACAAACCCGTGTCCCCGATGGTTACAGAAAGTGTCCCGGACAGGTGTCGAGCCTTCCGTACGCTTCTTTACCGCGTGTGCCTCAGCTGCTGACAACCTACCCCGGGCAGTTGCTGCAGCCTTCAGAGACACACCGATACTGTGAACCAATGACACCGGCTTAGCGGGAGTGTTACTAGGGCACTCACGTGAATAATGGCCTAGCTTCTGACATTTGTAACATTTCACATCCCCAATGGGCTTCTTCCCTTGTGCGGGCGAAGAAGGGGCCTGACCTTTAGTAAACGGGAGAGGCTTGTGTTTGTAGGTGTTATTAGGTGCAATGCTTTTAGTGTGGTTATGTGTGTCATAGGATTTGTTATTATCGAAAACTCTGGTGGGTGGGGTATAGCGCCCCTTCTGCCCTGACTCAGCCCTCTGAGCGGCACCGCAACCACGAATCAATGATAATCTGAGGTCTGCCATCTTGGCAGCCTCCTCTACTGTCTTGGGACATTTTTCCTTAATGTTCAGCGTTAGATCGGTTCCAGTACATTTGTAAAACTGTTCCAGATAGAAAAGTTGCTTAATTTCCTCAGCCGACTCTGCGTGCTCGGACCGAAACCAGTTATTACCTGCATCTGTTAAGTCCCGTGCGTGCTCCATAAAACTGACGTCGCTCTTCTTATTCACGCCACGGAACTTCAATCTATAAGTTTCGGGTTGCAGTTCGTAGGCCCGGAGCACAGCCTCCTTCACCAGTCCATACACGACACTCTCGTCCAGTGACAGTGCATCGTAGGCTTTCAACCCCTTACCCACTAGACGTGATGAAACTAATGCTGCCCATTTAACCTCCGGCCAGTCATACTCACGACACTTCTTTTCGAAACGAGCAAAAAACTCAGTCACTGCTGTCTCATCAAATGCGGGTACTAACTTAATTAAATGCGAAAGTGAGTCTGTAACCCGGTGCCCACCACCGAGATGACGCCCCGTGGTCTCTACTCTAGACTTCTCGACATCCATTTCAGCCTGGTACCTGGTTGCATCCTGATTGGCTTGGATTCTAGCAACCTCTATGCGTTCTATACTAGCCTGTCGACTCTCTTGCAACTTAAGCTTAGCTAGTTCTAGCTGAAATAACATCTCAGGAGACAGGCCTGGGGGGGGGAGAGCACAAAATGGGGGATCCACACCGAGACGTGTTTACGGGTAAGCCAGCTTGCCATTGAGAACCCTCCTGCTGCATCGTGCTAAGACTCGCTGGCTGAGGGCCCAGCTCAGGGGTAGAGTGGAATGGAGGCTTGGAGGGAACCCCCCAAGACCCCACTCCACCCACCGCCCCATCGCCATCACCCAACAAACATGCCACCAAATTCTTCTTGGGCCAACTGTCAGGACAGTCCCGCCCCAAAACCGTGGCTAAACAGCGAAGACCGTAACAATCAATAGCCTGCAGGCGCTGTTCGGTCAAAGGTGTCTGCAAAAATGCCCGGGCATCCCTCTCTCCACTTATAACACTCCCCTCCCTAAATATCTGTTGTACTTGCTGGTCTCTAGGCTGTACCGTGTTATCCTCCCCCGTAAATGATGAGTCATTAGACATAGTGCTGGTTATACAATTGCTGTTCATAAAAAAAAAGAAGTGCTTATTACTAATTGCAGTCTCGACTCACAAAATGTTAAAGATGCTTGAATGACTCTACTCTAGACACCCCTAACGAAACAATCTGCAAGTCCACCAATACAATAATGACACAATAAAAATTCCTCCAATATGCAAGAAAATTCTAGCCAGCTCTACTAGGTAGCATAGAATAGTTCTCCAAAAAAAACATGTGATAGGATACTACTGAATCTTGTGCAAGGTCGCCATTTTGTTACGGCTGGATCGGCAATACATATTCGGGATTCTTGATCGTAGGACAGAAATGGCTTATGTGACAACGACACGCTCGATTCCAGTCCCAAATACTATATGCTCCAGACAACAAAAGCACCAACGCCCTACAGAGTTATCGTCTATGGTAACGAGGTACCTTAACTCGGCGAAAGTGTACAACAGGGGTAGGCTATGAGGCTAAACTCCCTCAGACATTTATAGGTTACGTTATTACTAAAGAAATGCAATACTCAAGAAACTACGTTAATATTAAGCCTCTAATAATGTAGAATAGAAGCAGGCTAAAGGTATGACAGTGAAATGCTAAATGACAAATGTACACGCCTACTTGAAAGCGCGTGCACTAGAATAACTGTCCCCTACTAACATGCACTAGCATGTAGCATACAAGATGTTCATGATCCAGTAGATACCTAATAATACACATGGAAGGAACATAAATAGTAGTCACTTATTATAAGAATGAATCTATACTTGGAATAACTAAAAGGTTGCAGGCAACAGTACTGCGCCGGTAGCCTACTACCGCATAGGCTACTTCGCTTCTCTCACTCTGTCTCCCCTCTGAGTCCGTATGCGCCCTATGCAACAGAACTCCGGACACAGCAGCAAAACGACAGTGCAGTTAATTGATACATGAAAGTATTAATAGTGTTGTCTTGTGTGTGAGTAATGTGTATTGTAAAGTGTTACATACATAAACTTAAAGAGAGCTGCAATGCATAGTAAAATAAAGATATAACCCACTCATCATCCCCATGTGTTCTAGCTAGCAGGCCAAGTCACAGGAACAACGAGTCCCAGCACCGAAAGCGAGAACCCAGGAAAAGACTGCAGAGAACACAAGGACAGATAAATTACGTTACTCTACTATACCGGCACTACGAGCGAGCTGTAGTCTCTGGTACTACACTCGCTCCTGGCTCGGTAGGCAAATCAAGGCTAAGTCCTCGCCCCTCTACAGACAACTCCTGGGCATGGTCGGGCTCTTACACATGGCACTAGTCTAGTCACAAATTGGATGATGAGCTGGGCATATAACTCGTGAACATGTAGAACGTTCACCAACTATCCTCATCAAGAAGATCGCTGTTCACATTAACCCCTTAAATCTAATACATGTAAATATATGCTTGTCCTAAGAGTAATACGAGAGGTGAGTGCTGAAACTCCTTTAGGACCTCAAGGGAAGGTTATGCATTTAAATAGAGAGAAGAATGAAATGAGAGTAATGTCGTCAGAGAGAAAGAGTGCAACCGTGAGAAGTTGGGAGAGAGGGCAAGGGATGTTAGAATCTCAAAGGTTCTAGGCAACCTGATCATGGAACACACAGCGAGCCTCCAGGCAATGTGCAGTACGACAACATGGGCAGCCCAGGCAGCATAGGCAGGCGGCAATGGACTACCAACCCTGTCGCGCCTAGCTATAAGCGCAAGGCTGCCAACCAGTCCATACGTCTGGCAACCACCCCCCCGGCAGCGTGGCGCATTGCTACCCTCTCGCTCTGAAGCCTAACTCACTCTCTCTCTCTGAACTCCCATTGTCTTATCTATCAACTTCTCTATTGATACTACATATTAAATGGAAGGTCTCGACATGGCTTAAAACAAAACCCACCACTGGTTAGCACATGACGAGACCTTTGCAGAGATACAAAGAACATAGTTATACGTTGTCACACTCAATATAGGCAGCCAGCACGGTACAGTGGTACGGGCGGTACAGTGGAGTACCAAGGAGTACAATCAGGTTGCGTTGCCACGCACTGGGTGCGTCACAATACAGACACTCACTACCTCCTCGCTCTGAAAGTCTTTCTCATTCCCATGCTGGTACTATTATCACTACTGTTAATATAAAATATAACCCGTTGTCACAGACGAAAACAAAGACCACCACTGGACTGTCTGTGATAATGCGATTACTAGGAAAGAAAGAACAACATTTTCTGATAACTGTAGCCCATTTCGATGTCCCTGGCGAGCGCTAGTGGCCAACGAGAGGCGATTCTGCCAACGCTGGTAGACGTCACACCCCGCCCAAGATATGGGACACTCAATATTAGGCGAGCACCATATCTGACAAGGCAGAATGCCGACAAGACCCGCCACACCTAGCCACTCCACCAGAAATGAAATGCAAAGCTCAATCTTAAATAAAACAACATTTTAGCATAAAGAAAATCTTACAACCCCTCCCAAACACAATAGTATAATTTTAGCCTGCTATGCTCCCTGAGCGAGCTTCACAGAGCCCAGCCTACTAAGTGAAAGACAGGTTCAACTTACGACTCCAGCTATAACATTGGCAACTTACAATTAACTATCAAAAAGAAAGGGTTTTTATGTGATTTTTTATTTAATTTTATTGTTGTTTTTGACGGCTGCTCTACAGGGGCAAGCCTGGTTTTTCTCCACTATCAACACACACTGACTGAACGGCGAGGGTTCTCCTGCAAACATACCCTCCCGTGACAAACAATCAGCCAAAACATTATCAGTGCCCTTAACATGCCACACATCCAACTTGTGTTCCGGCAGCAAAACAACACCTGACACTGAAAAACTGCCCAGTTCATCACAAGACTGGCACTTCTCTTTGCTCTCTCCGGCAACGGGGCCTGCTAATAACCTTTCACTAGTTCTACCTTTGTGATGAGCAAGGCAGCCCCGATGCGGTCTATGGTGTCGTCAACTCTAGGTAATGGATAGGTGTCTGTCAGGGATAATGCTTCCACACTCTTGCAATCAATATACCCACAAATCTTGCCACTCAACTCAGGTTGCAAACTCACCGGCAACGGCCACTCACGATATCCCTTATCCCTCAGACCCTTTTCCCACATGTAGTCTAGCTCTGCTTTCACGACAGGCTGTCAAGCAGGATTTATATGGTAGGGAACTAACTTGAGCCTTGCACTGTCTCCAGCCTCCATGTCGGATTCTACCCCGTACATCAGGCCTGGAGAAGCAACAAACATGCGGATGTACTGTCACAACCTAGTAAACAACTCCTCTTGTCGCTCAGGAACAAGAGGTTGCAACTTATCTCGAAGAACAACATGCCTAGTGCCCTCCCACAACCGAGCCGAGACCGCAGCTTCTAAACTATAGCCTCCCTCCTTCTCCACCTTCGTCCCTAGAACAGCCAGGCCATGAGAGGGACAATCAGTACCACCTGTGCAGTCACTCCCATAGTTCATAATGGCTAAGGCTTCCCCGCCGATACCGTACATGCGCACCTCCACATTCCTTGCGACTACATCTGTCTGCGCAGCATCACCGCCTTCAGCGACATGGCCAGATACAGTCGGTCTATGGTAGGGCTGTTACATTTGACTAGAGCAGCATTGGGAGGCTATGCGACGACCGGGCGCATCTATGCCACAGCCAACCTCACCAATCTGCTCAATGTCCTGATTCTGACCACCACCCTGGGCAGCCATGGGTCGACCCTGACCTGACCACCATGCCAAAGCCTCGTCGCCCACCTTGACCCACCGAAACAAAGAGGCTAACGGTCTACTAACACTCAAGTGACCTGCCAGCGGAACCTTGTGCACAGCCTGAGTTGTGAGGCCTGGGTGCTCGGCACAAACAGTGGGGTATGAACCGAGCCAGTGCTGGAGCGCTGCACACTGCTGCTCAGGCAGGTGCTCTAGCGCATCCACAGCCACCTGACTCGTGTCCCCCGCCCACTGCTCCACCGAGACATGACAATCCCAACTCTCCTCCACCTGTGCCCCACTGCCCCCCTCTCCTTCTCCACATTGGCCGCTGCAGACCAACGCAGGGACAGTAGGCTGCTCAGGTGGTTGCCTCACAAACTCGTTTAACAGGTTCACACGACATGTTTCCCCGTCCTCGTGTTCAATAGCCCCGTTCCCACAACTCTCCTCCACCTGGGAACTACTCTGTCGCGGAGTGCCATCACGCCCAACCATGTCACTAGGGGGGACAGGTTCTGGGGCCACTCCGGAGCTCACCTCTGGGTCAAGTACCGAGTCGCGAAGAAGAGCCGCTGGATCAAAACTCACAAAACTTCTCCCAACTTTAGCTTTCTCCTTCCGACAGTTCCTCCGCTGGTCTAGAGACTGAGGAATAGGCTGTGACACCTTAGATGCACGAGATCGGGTGACAACACACGCCATCTGCTGTAATTGACACCTCTCGACCAACTCCTGCCCCTCCCTACTCATGTCGGCCGCCCTCTCGGCAACGACTAAGGGTGGAACCTCAGAAGTAGGCACCGCAAAGTCGTTGCCGAGAAGAAGGTGGACGCCCTCTACTGCCAGTTTCTCTACGATTCCAACATCTATCTCTCGTGTCACACCATCAACCTCCAGCTCCACTCGAACCAACGGGTATGACCGTGTAGCATTAATACCCTGCACCACAACTACCCGTGCCGCGTTTATAGGTTGGTCTGTAAAGTTTTTCATCAGAGTCTGGGATGCACCTGTATCACGCAACAACTCCAACCCATGCTTGCAACCAGCCCAACTCACGCAGCCATGCCCTCTATGGTCGCAAAAAGTATCGCGGACAGGTTTCGAGCCTTCCGGAAACTCCTTCACTGGCTGTGCCCCCGCATCTGACATATCACCCCGGGTAAACACAGAAGACCTCAGAGACACCCCAATGTTGCTAGCCAAAGACACGACTGCTGTAGGTTGGTTAATAGGGCAGGAACGTGCAAAATGCCCCTTTTTATGACACTTAAACCACTCTACTTCACCCATGGACTTCCCCTGAAGTGGGGAAGGGCCCTGACCTTTCTTAAACGGGACGGTTTTTTATTTGTGATCAAAATAGTATCATTGCTCTTACTTTCGTTATTAAATGTTGCATCACTGACTCGGGGGGGTGGAGTGTTGCGCCCCTTGTTAACTGCATCGGTCCGTTGTGCAGACCTGCACCCACGAATCAGCGATAATCTCAGGTCAGCCAACTCAGCTGCCTCTTGTAGAGTTTTAGGATGTTTCTCTTTGAGGTTCAAAGTCAGGTCGCCGCCTGTGCATTTAAAAAATTGCTCTAGAAGGAATAACTGCTCAAGCTATTCGAACGTCGTCACTTTCTCTGACCTCAACCAATTTCTCAAAGCATCAGACAGTTCCCAGGCATGTTCTAGAAAAGTGCACTCACGACCCTTCGTAACACCCCGAAACTTCAACCTATATGTCTCTGGTTGTAATTCGTACGCCCGCAGAACAGCTTCCTTCAATACCTCATAATCGATGCAAGACTCCAAGGGCAATGCATCATATGCCTTGAGTCCTTTGCCAACCAACCTAGAGGAAACAAGGGCTGCCCACTTAACCTCTGGCCATTGGTGCTCCTGGCACTTCTTCTCAAAACGCAGGAAAAACTCGGTGACACCCGACTCGTCAAATGCAGGGACTAACTTAAGAAGGTGCGATAAAGACTGATCAAGACCTTGATTCCCAGAACCGAGACGCTGCCCTGTCGACTCCACCCGAGACTTCTCAAGCTCTATGTCTGCACAGTACTTCGTAGCCTCAACCTGAAGCTCATCCTCACGTATGGCCTTTCTCTCCTCAGCCTGAATCCTAAGCTCAGATTCCCGATGCTGCTGCTGAATCTTAGCCATCTCAAGCTCAGATTCCCGCTGCTGCTTAGCCATCTCAAGCTGGAAGAGCATATCTGGAGTTAAACCTTGAGGAGGAGGAGATGCAACAATTGGAGACCCACCCAGTGATCCACCCAGGGGCAAACCACGCTGCCAGTAACTATCGGCCTGCGGAAACGTCCTCGGATCCGGTGTTCTAGAGAGCATGATGGGAGTAGAGTGGAGGGGGGGCTTGGCCGAAGGTGCCAAAGCACCCGCTCTACCCTGTGCACCACGCACCCCGCCCAGCACACATGCTACCAGGTCATTTCTCGTCATGCTGCTAGTGCCAACATGCCCCATGACCGTGGCCAAACACTGGAGACCATACCGATCAATCCCCGACACCCGGTCAACATTAATAGGCATCTCCAGAAACTTCCTTGCACCCTCCTCACTAGTTACTACTCTAATGCCATCTAACAAACCCAGCTTCTGCACCTCAGAGCCTGCTTCCCGTACTGTGTCCTCACTGTGCACTGATCCGTCGTTCGACATAGTGTCCACTGGTTATCCTCAACGTTTATAAAAAAAAAAAAAAGTACCTAAACTCTCATGTAGCACAATTCACTCAAAAAATGCTTGAAGACAACTCAAGTGCTATACTACGTTGCCAAAAAAAAAAATCCAACGTGTCCAAAATATTCCTCAAAAACAAATGTCCACTGCCAAACTGTGAGAAATAACAATCGACCCCCAAACGGTGATTAAAAAAAAAAAATCTCCACAAAAAAAATCCTGCAATTGTTTCTTAGTTCACTAAATCCTAGACTAAGGTCGCCATTTGTTATGATGACTAAGATAAGATACTAGGCAAGGTCGCCATTTGTTATGACGACTAAGATAAGATACTAGGCAAGGTCGCCATTTGTTACGACCGGGACTACGAATAAAACAAGGGCACTCAATGATTGGACTACTAATAGGGCACTATGCAACAACGGTACGCTAGATCCATACCCTCGAACTTATATGCCGGCGAACAAAAACACATATACCCTCCAGGGTTAATCTGAGATAGCGGGGTATCCTTAACTGGGCATAAATGTACTCTACTGCAGGCTAACCTGCACTGGTATAGCCTGATAACAAACAAGATGCAAGTTACGTTAAAATACATAAAAAGGAATCTATGGAAAGATCAATTAAATCACTGCACGATTTAATACAATAAAAAGATGCTTCAATACAGTTACTCTAAACAACAATAAAATCTTCACTCCTATCTGAAAGAAAGTTAAGTATAGTCCTACAGCATAGACCTGGAAACTTCTGAAGAAAGTCTGATGCTCATAAGATGCTCGTATCTTAAACTATATAAAGGCAGGAGGCAGGACACCACACGTGTAAATCGAATACACTAAAAGATAGGACATATAATGTTAACTGACACGAGAATACTATAAATGCGCAACGGTAGCAATGCTCGACACTAAAAGAAGTACTTCCCCATCAATGAAACAGTCTGCTATGGTTGTGCGGCTCAGCAACAACCTAGACTAATAAATGCTGTGAATAATAATGCGCGCATATCAAAGAGCTTATATTAAATACTAACAAGTGTCTACTCGATTAATAAAGTCTAGCTGGGATACTCTAGGTAAGGAACTGGGGTTGAGCAAGACAGGCTCGTAGCCTAGCGATGTCCTTAAGACTGCATCCTTTAAGTTACGTTAATTGACTAGGGTGCTCTCTTGATAGATCCAGATCACAAGTATCTGGTTCTATCCTGGCGACCCTCTAAAGACAAGCAAAGAGGCAGCAAAGTGTGGAACTGGTACAGGCCAAAACCCTCAGTGAACACAATGCTGCACTCGCAAAGGACGCAACCGAAAAGACAACCCAGGCTACCACAGGACCGGTCGAAGTCGTGTAGGTATAAGCAATCCGTACACACATCGGAGACAATGACTACAGTTACCTTATCCCAGTCTAGCATTAAATAAAAGAGCAGAAACACTAAATCAATAATGGAGACACACAAAGTTCTTAACCTATACTAACTAAGAATCCTCAAACCTATTCTAAGTACATGTAAATATCTCTGAGGACGGCGCATGCAATACAATGGGCCGGCTAAGAAAACCGTATGCAGAACCCGAGGGGAGTGTTGTGCAGTTAATAAAGGTTAGAGTATGGAAAGAGAGAATCGAGTGAGAGAAACAGTGATAAAGGTGGTGATCGGGAGAGAGTATGCAAAGGGATATTAGAAGCACGCGCGCCAAGCCTGTCCTGACGAAGACAGCTCCTGGGAACCCTCATGGAGGAGGTAAGTTACACAGGAGCCTGCAAAGGCGCGATGGTCAGCCAATCACGGCCGAGATGTCACAAGACAGCAGGTGCCACAGGACACAGCCAGACACGCCGCCCAATGGCGAGCGAGAGGCAGGAATACACCTACATACAGACACTCACTACCTCCTCGCTCTGAAAGTCTTTCTCATTCCCACGCTGGTACTATTATCACTACTGTTGATATAAAATATAACCCGTTGTCACAGACGAAAACAAAGACCACCACTGGACTGTCTGTGACAATGCGATTACTAGGAAAGAAAGAACAACATTCTCTGATAACTGTAGCCCATTTCAATGTCCCTGGTGAGCGCTAGTGGCCAACGAGAGGCGATTCTGCCAACGCTGGTAGACGTCACACTGGATAGCCAGATACTTCTGACATTTTTTGTTTATCAGAATGTGCTAGTTAGCATTGGAGAGCTCTAAAGAAATCATCCATGCAAACAGATTTGAGCGTAAGATGTAAATGGCTGATAGTCAGCATCCTGAACTTTTCGTTGTGAATATACGTTGTGAAAGTACTTGTTCAGGGCCGAGAGATCTACGACCGATTGCTAGTATGACTCTTCCGTATGGGTACCAGAAACAACTTTTTGTTTGGAGACTTTTGAACCGAGAATACCTCTCTCAAGCATCTCCTTTATAAGTGACTCCACTTCCAAAGAAACATTGACATAAGCCTGTGGTAGACGAAGTGAAAGTGTGCGGAGCCATCTCCAGGAGAGACCTTTCTGAACAACTTTTCTTGTCCACATATTCCGAGGCCAAGCCTTGAAACATGCTCATAAGTTACTGGTACACAGAGATTAAATTCTGAGCAGACCGAGTTGACTAATCAGGCATCGCATCGGTGATGTGTTTCCAAGAGACTGCCAACTGTCTGGGCAGGAAAACTTAAAAAGAGCAACCGTTGTGCTCTGGACCTAAGCCGTTTTCCTTCTCTATCATAGCCTGTGTAAGAACAAAGAATTATGCAGCAACATGAGTGAAGGCTAATTTTGGTGCCTTCAAAAAGTTCAATAAATCTTGGGAAACATTGGAAGCTTAAGCAATGAAAAGAATAATAAAATGGTGATCTTCGACAGGCAGAGAATTATGGCTTCGTGCTTGTAATATTTTCTCCCAAGATAGAAGCATCACGATCCCACTCAGACAAAGGTTCCACATCTAAGCTTTTCAAAACCAACACTGGGATGTTCGAATTAACTCCTTTTGGGCGACAGTCCAGGCCGGAGGTGATGCCTTGGAGGGTTTTGTTTTCTGTAAAGCACCCCGTTTTGCTAAAATCGTTAAAATGTTTGCATGATGAGGCAGAAGGCAATGCAGGTGATTGAGAGTAAGTGAAAAACTCGAGGTTTCACCATCTCATCCAACACATCACCCTCACCATTAATTGTCCTTAATTTCTTTGATTTGCCCACTTCTACCTTCCATGAAGTTGGTATCGGGAAATCGCCGATCCCCAATGAGACTGCTTCATCGTGCCAGGGAGTGACGATAGGAGACCATGTACTATCGGGGCCATACAGTAACAACATTTTCTGCTTAGGGTAGGGCATAAGTTAGTCTAAAGAGGGAGGAAACGCCTGTGACAAAAAACCCAGGCCAGGGGTCATTATGGGTAGAGGTGTGACTTGTACAGAAGGAGGAGGGGGAGGAGAAAATACTTTTCTGAGTATGGCTGGAGTAGACTCTAACCACCGGTTGGGCGGATCGGATGGCCGTACTGGAGAGATAGGATAGGACAGGTAACAGAGATAAGGTTATGATCATAGGAACCCAATGGAGAAAAAAGGTTTGCAGCATAAGTAGAAGAAATAGAGGTTAGTAATAATTCAAGGATGTTGCGCCAATCTCCAAGACAGTCAGGAATACGTGTAGGTTGCTGGACTAATTGCTATAGATCGTTTAGGATAGAACAGATGTACGCTTGTTCATCAGGTTGGTCAGTGAAATGAGAGGAGAGCCATTAGCGGTGGTGAACATTGAAATCTCCTAAGATGGAGAGAGTCACAGAATGTGTTCCACTTTAGAAGTTAGATAGTCAAAGAATTTTGGATAGTCATTAGATATAGGGGAGAGATAAACAGCACAGAAATCTTTAGTTGAGAGTGACAAAAAAGCTTTAGCCAGAGAGTTGAGAATTCAGAAGAATCAAAGTTGGGAACACGAGTAAAAGCCAGATTGTTGTGCACATATACACAACATCCGTGTTTACAATCTACCACACGACACTCTCTTGGTTTTCAAAAACACACAACTTGCCCTTCCTCATCTCTCAATATACATGAGATCTCTTTTTATTCTAACCTTTCTTGGAAAGTCCTTTTTTCTGGTACACCACCCAGTCTTTCCTTGAACTCCTCATTTTCTGACGTTAGGATTCAAGAACTTAAGGGGACATGGGCCGGTTTTCTGGACCAATTTCTACCTCATGTTTAGTCCCATTAGTTTTCAGATGTTAAGATGTTTGCCCCATTAGTTAGTCGATTTTAAGACCTTTCGCCCCTTTTATACGTCAATATTTAGACCTTTCGTGCTATTTAGGTGTCGATTTTTTCCCTGGCGAACGATAGTGAGCCTGTAATGTTGGAATAACTGTTTTACCGAAAAATGTACACATTAATCTAGAAGGGGGATCTAATGGATGTTTTTTTTTAAATTTGATGCAGGTCTAGGGAGGAAACTAGAAAAAATAATGAATACATGCAAAATTCGCCCAAAATGTGAACCATCCCCCCTTAACAATTTCCCAAGGCTCTTCTATCAGCCTGTTGAAGTTGAGCTACAACTGACCTACCAGCTTGGGCATCAGACCTGTCACCAGTGCAACCTCACTTTTGAGGTTCCCTTCAACCTTGTACTATAGTTGATTCAAAATAACTAGGCCATAAATCTTGACCCTAATCTGTTATAACTTCAATTGAGCTGACTTTATTTTCAATTTGGGAAGAGTTAACCATAAAATAGGTGTGGGGATTTGCAGCTCATTTGCTCGAAATATTTTTGAGTTCCAGAAGTTAGAAGTCTATTTTACTAACTAAGTAATATAACGAATAGACGATAGTAAGTTTTAATTGTCAACAACCACCATACTTATATCACAACCAGCAAGCAAGGCAGGTGCTATACTGAAGGCTCTGAAGAACGAAGATCAACCCTATAAAAATCACCATATTCCTGTGTTGGACGTAGCCTACTAGCTGCTGTCTAGAGGAAGGAGTGGACTATCTATCTATCTATCTATCTATCTATTGCCTGACGCTGTGATCCCCGAAGTGGTGGCCACGAACGAACCGCCCCAATGCACCTCTGTCCCCCGTCAGTCGACGCCCCACCTCCCAACCAGCAGCACCTTCATCCATATACTTTCTCACTCCATCCTTCCACCTCTCCTTCGGTACACCTCTCCCTTTCTGTCCTTCTACCTCGCTCTCGTACACCCTCGTAGTCATTCTCTCGCTTTCCATACGTTCTTGGACTACTTGGAAGTAAAATATTTATATTAAATTTTGTTCTGCTACAATAATAAGAATGCATTCAGCATCCACAGAGGACGATCATAGGAAATAATTCATGTTGATTAATTTGGAATGTAGGCCTATTGATTTTTTTATAAGTTTCATTTTAGTAATATTGTTGAAAAAATGTATAATTATTCTTCATCCAAGTCAATTTCCTATTATTATATTACACAACAGTGGAAACGTAGAAGTAATGGTAGAAAGACATCGAGATTGCCAGGTACCTGTGGGTCTTTGTTAACTTTGTTGAAGGTGCTTAGCAAGAAATCCTGAGCGGTTGCCGTCGCTGCCCCTCTTTTGGATAGTATCGCCTTATTGGGTTCCGGCATGGCTCTACAGAAATAAAAAATCTATATAATTATATATTATATATAGATAAAATATATAGTTCACATGAAGCAATGGTAAAGCCGGTATCACACGAGCGTCTTTTCCCTCAACATTTATCCTCAACACTGTTCTGGCAGCTTATGAGGTCAGCATTTAACATATTTCTGTCACCTAAATTCATCTATCATCAGTCTAGTTTCCGATACCAGGGTAAAATTTTCCAGAAATGTTGCCAGAAATTTGTTGATCATCGAATGTTGACTATAAAAGCTCTCGTGTGATACCGGCTTAAGAGAGACATCTCCCCAGGGGGTAAGGGGGCCTTCACCTATGGTGTAGGAAAAAAATAATATGCCTCACTCATCCTACTGCATGTCGTACAAGGCGACTAATAGTGGGGATGGTGTTAGACATGCGGACCAAGTAGCCATCACTATACAATGAAGCCTTGTTATTGGCGCTGGCATTGTCTCCATATGACAGTGCTGTGACAGGGCTTCATTGTTCTTGCTCCAAGTTGCCTAATGGCGGCACACTGGCGGTGGGATTCGCTCCCTCTGGACCCGGATCTGGCGCCCTGGGCCCAACCTGGTCGAAATGGATCCAGAGGGTACAGTACGTAGTGTTTTCCCGGACTGGCACTTTCCGCCCAATAGTATAGGGGCCCGAACCTGGTGGTAGCACTCCAGGAGGCTGCCCTGTCATTGAGCAAAAAATACAAGGCCAGTCGTAGTGCCGTTTACGCGCACGGGGTGCATCCCTGCGGCTGGTTCTCGTGGGTCGTACCGAGACCACTGGATCCTACCCCCTTGTAATCTCTTGGGGGAAGGTACTGGGAATGGTCCCGGGGTAGACTGGAACCAGAGTTCGGGGGGGGTGGGGGGGTTGCCCATTTGCCAACCAAATTACCCAATTATGACTAAACAACCTAAAAAGAAACAACGTAAGTCCGATGAATCAAAACCGCACAGGACAAGGACAAATGACCCCCACAATCTCAGACTTGCTAGTGTGAATGTTGGTAGTTTGAATCTGCGTGCAAATGAAGTGGCTGAGATGTGTGAGTGGAGGCGAGTGGACGTCTGTTGTACCCAGGAAATGCTCTGGAAGAGGCATGGGGTACAGTGGATTGTCGGAAGAAAGAAAATATATAAGATCTACTGGATGGGGGTGGAGACTGATAAAGTGAAAGGAGGAGTGGGTGTTCTGGTGGCTGAAGAGCTGGCGGAAAGTGTGCTTCAGATTACGAGAGTTAGTGAAAGGCTGATTGTTTTGAAGTTGAAAGTTGGTGAAATAATTCTGAATGTGATATCCCCGTGGTTGTTTACTGTATATATGGATGGAGTTATGAAAGAAATACTATCAAGAGCAGTGGATGTTGGTGTATTGCTGAAAAGGGAGGGAATTGAGTGGAAGCTACCTATACTGCTGTTTGCGGATGATACAGTTCTGATGAGTGATAATGAATGGGAGTTGCAGGGTCTGGTAAATGAGTTTGGAACAGTGTGCGAAAAACGGAATTTGAAGGTAAATACGGGGAAGAGCAAGGTTATGGTCTTCGAAAGGGGTGAAGTCACAGAGTGTGAGGTGAAGCTGAACGGTCAGGCTATGGAGATCGTCAACTCTTTTAAGTATCTGGGCAGTGTGTTGAGTAAAGATGGGACTATGGATGAAGAGGTGCGGGAGAGGGTACAACAGGGGAAGAGGGTTGTAGGAACGCTAAAAGCAGTAACAAGAAATAGGGTGGTCAGTATGGAAGTGAAGAAGTCCTTGCATGACAGTGTGGTAATCCCGACACTGACTTACGGAAGCGAAGCATGGACGTTGGTTGAGAGACTCAGACCAAGAGTGAGAGCAGTGGAAATGAATTACTTAAGGAGTGCGTGCGGAATTACATGGAGGGATAGACAGACTAATGAGGAAGTAAGAAGGAGGTGTGGTGTGGAGGTAGATGTGCTGGAAAGTGTGAAAAGGAACAACTTGAGATGGTTCGGCCATATGGAACGTATGGAAAGCGAGAGAATGACTAAGAGGGTGTACGAGAGCGAGATGGAGGGACAGAGGGGGAGAGGTAGACCGAATATGAGGTGGAAGGATGGAGTGAGGAACTACATGAATGAAGGCGGTGCTGGTTGGGGGGAGGGGCGTCGACTGACTGGGGACAGAGGTGCATGGGGGCGGTTCGTTCGTGGCCACCCCTTTGGGGATCACGGCGTCAGGCAATAGATAGATAGATAGATAGATATCTGCATATGCCCCACAGGCTGGTCTACAGAAAGAGATAAAAGAGGACTTCTGGAATGACACCGTCAGTGTCATTTCAGGCCTCTCGGAGAATTAAATAACAATCGTGGGGGGGGGGGGGGGGGACCTGAATGGTCACGTGGGAGCATCTGCAGATGGATATGAGGGGGTACATGGAGGAAATGGTTACGGAAGGAGGAATCTGGAAGGCGAATATATATTGGAGTCCTGCGTTGCACTCAACATGGTTGTGTGTAACACGAAGTTCAAGAAAAGACAGAGCCATCTGATCACATATAACTCTGGGGTCTCCAGTAGCCAGATAGATTACTTCTTGGTTAACAGGAAAGACTGGAAACTGGTTCAAGATGTAAAGGTCATCCCGAGCGAAGAATGTATCCCCCAGCATAAGCTACTTGTGTGCGACATGAGCTTATACAGAGATCCTAAGCGCAAGAAGGTATACATGCCCAAAAAGAAAGTGTGGCTGCTGAAGAACAAGGAAGTTAGGGATAGGTTTCATAGTGAACTGGAGAAAATGAATAGAAATAAGGAAGCTAGGCCTAACGATGTAAATAGTCAATGGAACTTTCTTAAGCATAGCCTTATCGCTGCCACTGACAAAGTCTGTGGGAAAACAAAGGGTCACCCCAGGAATCAGACCTCCTGGTGGTGGAACGATGAGGTAGAAATGCTGTGAAAGAGAAAAGGAGATGCTTCAAAGCATGGAAGAAGTAGTCCGGGAGCAACCCTACCAAATTGTTTATTTTCGTCGTCCATGTAAGTGGACGGACACAAAAGTATCAAATTACTAATTAGAAAAATAGACATGTTCGAAATATATGTTCGTTAACTAAATATATTGGTGCATTCACATTAAAAACATTAATTTTTAGACTTGCCATTTGAGCAAATTCGTTTTCCCTTATAATTCGTAACAATTATAATTTCTACATTAGTTGATTTTTAAAGTTCTGCATTGTTTGACAAAATAAACTGTGTATCATAATAATTGTCTTGTATTTTACAATTAACCTATATTCAAATAACTTTGTGATCATTAAATAATTGCGTTACCACTGTTTTGGCTACGAAAACTCCAGATGAAGCACATGCGGAGGTGTCCGTAAGCCGCGTGCGTGGCTTACGGACACCTCCGCAGGTATGGCAGTCAGTATGTACTACTCAGTAGTAGCAGATTAGAACCGCTCCGCACCCCAGTCGGGTACTGAAGGGTACTAAACAAAGAGGTCCTTTCTTACACTACCTGCCTTGCAGATTGGACCGCTCCGCAATAGTACGGAAGGGTAATAAATACAGCAGTCCTTTATTATAGTTAGTTATGCTAAAATATTACTTACAAAACTGTAATACATAAAAAAAAACATTCACAAGTAATCAGTGATTTAAATCGAAGAAAACGGTTGAAGGGTAACTAAAATATTCAAAACATGATTTTCATTATATCTCGTAAATACAATAGATTTCGAAGTTAACGTTTTAGCATTATATGTCTAAAAAATATACTCTTTGTATATAACTTTACAAATTTTCTTCACAATGGTATGGACGAGGTTGATTTTATCTAGATACAATTTGCGGCCTTTGCTCCCGGACTAAAGGGAGACAGCAAGGAGGAATACCAGGCAGCTAAACGAACTGGCAAAAGAGTTATTTTCAATGCTAAAAAAGGCATTAAGGACCTGGTCCTCGAACAAGTGTGTAACACTGACAATCCCAATGGGATCTTCAACCTAGCTAGGCAAGTTAAAAATGACAGAAGGGATATTATAGGTAAACAGTGTGTTACAAACGATAATGGGAAGATTGTGTATGCCGAAAATTAAACCAGAGAAGCATGGAAGGCACACTATGAACGATTGCTAAATGTAGAGTTTGAATGGGATAAGGAACAGCTTAGTATCGAAAAACCAATATCTGGACCCCCTCCTTAGATAGCACCAGCTGTAGTGAGCGACGCAATCAATAAAATGAAGGACGGTAAAGCTCCAGGTTGCTCTGACATTGTCGCTGAGATGATAAAAGCCTCAGGGGAGACTGGTGTCAATTTAGTCACCGAGTTGATAAACACCATTATTAAAGATGAGAAAATCCCAGAGGATTGGCTCAAAAGTGTAATAGTAAATATATACAAAGAAAAAGGGGATGCGCTAGATAGAGGAAATTATAGGGGCCTAAAAATGCTTGACCAAATCATGAAGGTCTGTGAGAGAGTCTTTGAGGGCATGATCAGGCAAAGCATCTCCATTGATGATATGCAGTTTGGTGTTATGCCAGGACGGGGTACAACCGATGCTATCTTCATAGTCAGGCAGATACAGGAAAGATACTTACTAAAAGGCAGGGATCATTATTTTGTGTTTGTAGACCTGGAGAAGGCTTTTGATAGGGTGCCTAGAGATGTTGTGCAGTGGGCTATGAGGAAACTTGGTGTGGAAGAGTGGCTGGTGCGTGTGATAATGAAGATGTATGGGGATTCGCGAAGTGCGGTGAGGGTGAAGGTGTACTGAGTGATGAGTTCGCAGTCCGTGTTGGAGTCCATCAGGGTTCAGTGTTAAGCCCCCTCCTCTTTATTATGGTCTTGGAGGCACTGTCTAGAGTTTTTAGAGGCGGACTCCCTTTGGAACTGTTTTATGCAGACGATTTAGTCCTAATAGCTGACAGTATGCAAGATGCTGAGGCCAAATTCAGAGAATGGAGAGAGGGCATGGCGAGCAAGGGTTTAAGAGTCAATATTAACAAAACCAAGGTTATGCATTGTAGATTGAGACGAGGCAATGTGGAAAAGAGCGGTGCATACCCATGTGCAGTGTGTGGAAAGGGTGTGGGCGTTAACTCAATTCAATGTAGCATCTGCCGATGTTGGGTACACCATGGGAGTAAGCGCTGTAGTAGAATAAAGGGACCCCTGCCGAAGGATAAGTCAGAAATAGAGAAATTTGAGTGCATAGTGTGCAAAGGCAAGCTTGTGGTGATGATCCTGTGGCTGTTAATTTTGGAAATGAGTCATTGGAGCTGGTGAACAAGTTTTGTTACCTAGGAGATACCATCTCTGCTGGTGGTGGGGCCGAGGCTGCCACTGTTGCTAGAATTAGGTGTGGCTGGGGGAAGTTCAGAGAACTGCTGCCAATCCTGACCATGAAAAGAATGCCTCTCCCCCTGAAGGGAAAGGTGTATGCATCATGTGTTAGAAGTGCAATGACGTATGCCTCAGAAACATGGGCCGTTAAAGTAGAGGATGTCAACAGAATGGAACGTAATGAGATGAGAATGGTGAGATGGATGTATGGGGCCAGGCTACAGGATAGAATAACAAATGTTGAGCTGAGGAAACGTTTAGGTATAAAGAGTATTAGCGAGGTGATGCGTACAAGTAGACTGGGATGGTATGGACATGTGGAGAGAATGGATGAACAAAATTGTGTGAAAAATGTAGGCTGTGATTGTGGAGGGAGCTGCACCACGGGGTGGACCGAGGAAGACCTGGGATCAGACTATACGTGCCGATCTCAAATCCAAGAACTTAACAAGGTGAAGCAGCCCTTAACAGGGTTGCCTGGAATGCCACCATTAGGACAAGAGACTGAAACTGCACATATGTGTGGAACACTCAGTCTTAAAACTTTATGTATGTATGTATCATGTTAGGATAGGCCTTCATTATGTCAACATTTAGCTATAAGGGAGCCCACCTCGCTTTTTTTCTCTTTCTCTCCTTCTCTCTTTGGCTTGTATTCATTCGGCCTCATTCAGCCTATTGTTTTAAGACGTTTACCCCCATCATGTCAATATTTTCCTGGCGAGCGGTAGCGAGCCAGCATATATATATATTTGTTTTGACAGCAATCTAAATATGTAATATATATGATAGAACAATTTCTCTTGCGAAGCTGGATTTCTCCATACAATGCTGGCTCGCTATTGCTCGCCAGAATGAAATCGACACCTGCATGGGGATAAACGTCTTAAAACAGTTGGCTTAATCGGGCCGTATGGATACAAGCAAGGAAAAGAGAGAAAAGGAGAGAAAGATAAAACAAAAACAGTGACCCACCTTAACCCATAGAGTGCCTGTCTAGTACTAGACACGGAAAATGCATTGTGGACGTCATCGTGGTATCTACTGTATAATGCTAACTACTAATATCACACATTAATTAAGGGGGGATGGGCCGGTTTTCTGGACCACTTTCTCCCTCATGTTTAGCCCCATTAGTTTTCATATGATGTTTTCATAAGATGTTTGCCCCATTAGCTAGTCGATTTTAAGACCTTTTGTGCTATTAAGGTGTCAATTTTTTCCCTGGCGAACGAAAGTGAGCCTGTAATGTTGGAAGAACCGGACTTCGGCCGGGAAATTTTTCTACAGAAAAATGTACAAACCAATTTAGAAGGGGGATCTAATGGATGTTTTTTTTAAATTTGATGGAGGTCTAGGGAGGAAACTAGAAAAATAATAAAGATACATAAATGAGCAAATAATTAAGCCCATCTCCCCTTAAACCACCCATTCTATTCTCCAATCCTTCCTCTCTCCCTCCATAACCCCCTTACTACTTTATTCATACTTGTCCTCTTTATTAGACCATGAGACTTCACTTTATTAGACTACTTTATTAGACCACTTTATTAGACCACTTCATTAGACCACATTATTAGACTACTCTATTAGACCACTTTATTAGACCACTTTAAGGGGCTATCACACTTGCCAATATTTCCGTGGTCTCCACGATTTCCGTGGTTTCTCTTCTATTTTCCGTGGTCTTGCTGACAATCCACGCTACCCAAGCAAGTTGGGAGATCTTCATCTATCCACGGAAATGTTCGGGCGTGAATTAGTTAGAACCGGTTTGCAGATATTGCAATGATAAATACACCAATAAATATAAGAATAAGAGGACAAATAGGTGATAATTAAAGGGGGGGGGGGGAAGGGAGGGGATTTTGACACATGTGGAGGAGTGATAGAAGGGATGGAGGGGAATTATCTCACTTAAACACCATATATTTTGTTTACGTTCTAATGGGGTCTTTTAAGTTTTTTTTTAGGCCTTAACTCATATGAGGACGCTCGCCGTCCATGGGTTAATGGTAAAGAATCATCAGGCGTAGGTGGAGGTATGTACTCTACCGAGTGCCCCTCTAGCTAAAACATGCAGTGGGAGACATTCCCTAGTGAGAAGCAAAATAAGTGGTGTGAATAGAGTATATGTAAAATGCTGGGTGTGAAGGGAACTTAACCCTCCCAAAAATTCCCAGGCCCAGTGGTGGTGCCTGGCGTGGGTTCGAACCCTGGTTAGGGACTTCAGTAGGTTTTATCAGAATCGCGCGCTAACCCACTGTACTACCACGGACGTACAATAGGATAGCAACCTTAGTTCTCCTTGAAAGAACCAAATGATAGTCTCGTGGTGATTCACGTGGTGGGTTTCTTAGACTTCGCCACCAACGACTATTTTAATAATAATAATCGGTTTATATAGTGCCAATGAGGCTGAAAATACACAATTCCTTAACCTAACTTATCTTAAGTAGTCAACAGATTTGACTCTGGCTGCCACAAGGGCGCCTACATACCCCGAGAAGATGTAGGATGTGGGCAGGAATCAGGTTGAACCCAGAGGTGGTGCATCCACACCTAACCTCCACAGCCCGGAAAGTTTTTGACATAAATCTCTTCGGCAGGTAGCTGGGATCGAACCCGGGCTACTTGGGTCAAGCGACTAGAGTATGGTGACTTAGTGCGCTCGGCCTGTGACTGCTATCCCAGACGTCAACTCGGGTAGTTTTGTGGTTACATCCCTTGACAATTCGACCTTTAAAACCTTGACCTTTGACCTTGACCTTCGACCTTGGAATTTCTTATCAAGGATTTAGTTAGCTAACAGCAATGTTCGTATTAACTAGCATTATGAATATGGTGTAATTCGCATAAAATCTTATTGATTACAAATAGTGATCATATACTGTGACCCTGACCTTTGACCTTTGACTAAAAATTAAATACATATATTTGGATGGTCGTCGCATTGATCAACTGAATTTGCCTGTATAATTTGATGACAATACATTAAACAGTCCAGGAGGAGTTTAGGGAAAATTACAAATACTCTTGTTTTAACCTTAACCTCAGACCTTAACTATTACAATATTTATGTGCACTTTGATGTATATGATATTTAAGTAATAAGCCATAACACAGCCAGTTTTCGAAAATGTTTGTATTTTTTTTAATAAATAATAAAAGCTGACCTTTGACCTTGACCTGTGACCTTGACCTCTATGTAAGAGTACATTTTTGTTTGTATTGACAGTGTCCATGAAAATCAAATAAGCATGCCTAATTTAATTAAAACCCATCAGTTAGTTTCATATATATTAATAAAATAGTTGACCTTTGACCTTTATCTTGACCTTTATATGTCTCAACATTTATTATTTTCCTTTTCACTTAAATTGCAACTATCTCACCAAATTTTGTGAAGTTTGCATGAAAAGTAAAGCAAATAGCATATTGACATTTTGTTTTACCTTGACCTGTGACCTTGACCTTTGATATGGAATTGAATTGTTTCTTGTATGACTAGGTATTCCGAATATACATGATAAGCCTAGTGAGAATCTAACAGTTAGTAGGCTATAAGAAATACTAGTAAAAACCCTAGTTTGACCTTTGACTTTGAACTTTGACCTTATACACTTTGGAATATTTATCTAAAATGTTGCAATACGATATCAAGGTTACCAGTAACTTGTATAGTGAAAATGAAGACATTTGAATAAAAACTAAAAATAAATAGTATAAATTGACCTTTCACCTTGACCTTTATGTAAGAGTAAAACAAAATGCCATTGACATTGCTCAGGAAAATCAAATAAGCATGATAATTTCATTAAAACCCATCAGTTAGTTTTATATATATTTATAGAATAGTTGACCTTGACCTTTGACCTTGACCTTCATGATATGTCTCAAAATTTATTATTTTCCTTTTCAATTAAAAGGCAACTATATCGCCAAATGTTGTGAAGTTTGCATGAAAAGTAAAGAAATGAGCATATTGACCTTTTATTTGACCTTTACATGTGACCTTGACCTTTCATATGGAATTGTATAGTTTCTTGTATGACCTTGGCCTAAGTATTCCGAATATAAATGGTAAGTCTAGTGAGAATCTAACAGTTAACCCGGCGAGCGCGCACAGGGTGTAGTGAACACCACAGTTCTGGGCGGCAATATTAAGCTCCATTTCTGCCTACAATCGTCTTTTTATGATAAATATTGTTATTACTTATTCATATGCACCTAGTTTACCTTTAATATGAAGATAGTAACCTGTAACAACAATAAAACAAGTGGGAATATAATTTGGATGGTCAAAATTGCGAAATGTTAGCGAGCGGTCCATTCAACAATTATAAGCCAGCCGGCCTCACACCCTTTTCTCTCGAGGGTTGAAACAGTACTGAGCTACTCCCTCACACTCTCCCAGTCTCTACCATACGTAACACACACATGACCACAGCCTAGGATCGGTTTGGAGATGTTTACACAAAAATATACCAATGAATAAGGGAATAACAGGAAAAATAGGTGATAATTGAAGGGGGGGAGGGGAAGGGGGGAAGGAGGGGATGTGGAGGAGTGATATGAGGTATGGAAGAAAAACAAAAATTAAGTGCTACTGGAGCCTTTTAAAATGTTTTTTTTTAGGCCTTACCTCTTAAGAGTGAATTCTCGCCTTTGCCCACCAAACCTCTTAAGAGTGTTCTTGCCGTTCCCGGGTTAATATAAGAAATGCTAGTAAAACAAATATTTTGACCTTTGACCTTGACCTTTGATCTTATCCTTTAGAATATTTATCTAAAATTTGGTCAATAAGATTTCAAGGTTACCAGTAACTTGTATAGTGAAAATGAAGAAATTTGAGTAAAAACTAACAAACATTAAATATTGACCGTATTTTTAACCATGACCTTTGACCTTAACCTTTTAGTTAAATTGAAAATTTCTTTTTAATTGACCTTCGCATTGACCAAATGGGTATACCTGTGAAATTTGGTGAAAATCCATCCAACGGTCTAGGAGGAGTTTCCGGATGGACGACGTACGACGACGACGGACGACGAATGACAAGCTGACTGATGGTGCACAGTATAAGGGCGGGATCTGTGTGCGCGATACCACTCTGCTTTGCAGAGTTGATAAATAACAATGCAGTTGAATAAAGGAAAGGAAATGGAGAAGTGGTGTGGAGAAAGAATACCAGAGTGCGAACAAGTGCAAGTGCTCATTTAAAATGCAGAAAATTCCTATATGCAAGATAATATGGTTAGAACAATAATTTTATATTCAATATGACTCCAAGCTTGCTATGCTACTACAAAAGGTGAAACAAGATGACAAATGCGGTTATTAAGGGAATTCATTAGCAAGCCTACCACCGATGGGACAGTACAGTGGTCCCTATGAGAGCTGTAGCTGGAGTGTCGCTAGCATGGCTGAGGGAGTCCAGCCAGAGGCCAGCGTGGGAAGGAAGGGCTCCAAGCGCCGCTAGACTACATAATTAAACCAATCATTTGGGCTCTCCTTAACAGTACAGGAGCAATTAAAAAAACATAAGACATCATTGGGTAACTTATGATAAACTGAATTAATCCCACAAGGGTTAAATAAACTGAAGTAATTACACTCTTAGCAAAAATAAATTGTTGCATAACATGGTGCAGTCATGACGTCACCATTCGACACGAAGGGAGAGAAAGAAAGACATAAGGATAAAACAGCTGGTCTCTCCTCCCACACATGTAGGCTTCACTAATTATAACTCACAACTGCAACTTACAACTTACAACTTATAAGTGCAGTTGGATGTGACAATATATATATATATAATATATATATATATATATATATATATATTATATATATATATATATATATATATATATATATATATATATATATATATATATATATATATTCTCTCTCTCTCTCTGAGCATGAGGGAAACAAAAGGCAAAACTGTCTGTGATGAGTGCCTCCCCCAGAGTTGAAAGAGTGACAGCTAGGGCTAAAATCAAGGAATGTAACCACAAAACTACCCGAGTTGACGTCTGGGATAGCGGTCACAGGCCGAGCGCACTAAGTCACCACACTCTAGCTAGTCGCTTGACCCAGGTAGCCCGGGTTCGATCCCAGCTACCTGCCGAAGAGATTTATGTCAAAAACTTTCCGGGCTGTGGAGGTTAGGTGTGGATGCACCACCTCTGGGTTCCACCTGGTTCCCTGCCCACATCCTGCCACTTCTCGGGGTATGTAGGCGCCCTTGTGGCAGCCAGAGTCAAATCTGTTGACTACTTAGGATAAGTTAGGTTAAGGAATTGTGTATATTCAGCCTCATTGGCTGCCGGCTCTAAATAAACCGATTATATATTATAATTAAAATAGTCGTTGGTGGCGAAGTCTAAGAAACCCACCATGTGAATCACCCCGAGACTATCATTTGGTTCTTTCAAGAAGAACTAAGGTAGCTATCCTACTGTATGTCCGTGATAGTACAGTGGGTTAGCGCGCAAGTCTGGTAAAACCTATTGAGGTCCCTAACCAGGGTTCGAACCCGCGCCAGGCACCACCACTAGGCCTGGTGGATTTCGGGAGGGTTAAGTTCCCTTCACATCCAGCATTTTACATATACTCTATTCACACCACTTCTTTTGCTTCTCACTAGGGAATGTCTCCCACTGCATGTTTTAGCTAGAGGGGCACTCGGTAGAGTACATACCTCCGCCTATGCCTGCTGATTCTTTACCATTAACTCAAGGACGGAGAGCGTCCTCATATGAGCCAAGGCCTAAAAAAAAACTTTTAAAAGGCCCCATTAGCACGTAAAAAAAAAGAAATTGTGTTTACGTGAGATAATTCCCCTCCATCCCTCCTATCACTCCAACACATGTGTCAAAATCCTCTCCTTCCCCCCCACCATTAATTATCACCTATTTGTCCTCTTATTCCCACATTTATTGGTGTATTTATCATTCCAATATCTGCAAACCGGTTCTAACGTGTGGTCATGTGACTAGCGAGTGTGTGGTGTATCATAGAATGTTAGGGAGCGAGTCAGTCTGGCTTCAGGCCACGCGAGGGGAGGGAGTGCCTCGCTTCTCCACATTTCATTAACCCTTCAAGAGCGGCACGCAACATAAGTCGAGTTAAAGAAACTGGCAAAAAACGGGTGAAAAATGGGTGAAAATCGAGTGAAAATGGGTGGAACAGTAATGAACCATACGTCCGACATCTGTGGCCTCCCGGCTCACACTAACTCCAGTTCCCCCACCGCACGGGAGGATGACAGTGTGACCAATAGTTCGCTAAAAGTAAACAATGTAGCAAAATCCGATAAACTTCCATCTTTGAGGTAACACTGTCAGTGCTCCACGAGTGCTACGTAGCTGTATGTGGTGTCATTGTGTAGCGATTTCCACCTAGTTTTCGGCACAATACAGTTCCTTTCATGCTGATGGTTGATATAGCAGTCAGAATGGCCTGAAAAGGCCCAAAACGGCCACAGACCACCCGCTAGACTTGGGTTAAAGACCGGTCGGCAATAATTTGCGTTTCTGACCATCCAAACACTATTCCGACTTGTTTTATTGTTGTTACATGTTATTATCTTCATAGTAGACATAAAATAGGTGCATATGAATAAGTAATAAGGATATTTATCAGATAATGACGATTTTAGGCGGGAATGAACTAAATTACCTTCGCCTGGCGGGACGTTTCAAATACCATACCTACGCACTTCTTAGGTTAAGGGGTCAGTGGCCGTTTGTTTGTTCTATTAACTCCTTGTGACATATATGACGCGATAGCGTCATCTGGAACTTATGACCAAAAACTCATATTACGCGATCGCGTCATATGGACTTATCTACATGCCTCTCCAATAAGTTTATGACGCGATTGAGCGTCATATGAGCTCAGTAAATCCGGTAAGTTAGATGAAGATCTGTCGGTTGGTGGCAACCCCAGGTTCCTCCGACAATTCTAACGGCCAGCTGTGTGGTTTTGACAGTTGTGTGGTGCAGTGGCAATGATACCGGGCGCCCGGCTCCGTGGACTTACTGGAACATAATATGTCTGAAGGAGTTAATAATTTATTCATATATTTTTTTTAGTTTCCTCCCTAGACCTTCATCAAGCTTAGAAAAACACCCCCTTCAACATAAATTTGTACATTTTTCGGTAGAAAAAATATCCCGGCCAAATGACGTTTCCTCTAAAAATGGCAGGCTTCGCTATCACTCGCCAGGAAATAATCGACACCTAAATGGCACGAAAGGTCTTAAAATTGACAACGAAATGGGGAGAAATGTGTTAAAATCGCCAAACTAATGTGCCGAACGTCTTATAATCTCAAAACTAGTAGGGCTAAACATTAGGAAGAAGGGGGTCCAGATAAACGGTGTTCCTCCCCTTAACCCGGGAGCTGCGGGAAGACTCTTAAGAGTTCCCCCGGCGGACTGCGGGAAGACTCTCCTGAGTAAGTAAAACTAAAAATCAACTTTTTACATCGAAAAAAAAAAAAAAAAAATTTATTTTTATTTTTTATTTTTTTATTTTTTTTTGGCCCCTGGGCCATGCAAAATCTCAGTCCTCTACCTCCCCTCCTTCCCCACTTTCCTCCTATTCCTCAGTTATCACCTATTTTCCCTATTATTCCCTTATTCTGAGGTATATTTTCGTGCTAACATTAGCGAGTTGCAAGCAGGGTGTTGTCATCACTGATAGCAATCGAGTGCAAGAGAGAGAGAGAGAGTATCGATCGACTGTGTCGCAGTGGCCTTGGGGAAAATGGGCGGGAAGGTAGCTTGCCTCACCCATACATTATACAACTCGCGGGCTATATCTCCGATTTTGACCATCCAAACGCTGTTTTCACTCGTTTTATTGTTGTTTCAGGTTAATACCTTTATAATCAACCCATAATAGGCGCATATGGATAATTATTAATGCTATTAATGGTACAATGAATATTTTAGTGACGAAAAACCTCAAATACGTCAGCACAGGGGGAGGTTTACATTTACCCCCGTGCGCACTTCAGAGGTTAATCATAAACCTAAATTTTATTCTAGATCAATGTTCCAGGATATAATCCGGATCACCTTCTCAATTGACCATTTGCGAGTTCAGGCTATAAGGAAGTTAGAGCCATAAACATCGATATTAAACAGAAATACAATAACAATGTAGGTTTCTAATGGGTATAAAGTATGTTGAATTGGGTTTTATGTATTTATATAAGCACTACAACTGCAATTTAGGTGATCATTCTGTTAATTATCGATGTCTACAGCTCCAACTTCCTTATAGTCTGAAACTCGCAAGGGGTCAATTAAATCACTTCTTCCTTGGCGCATATCGTGCCTGACCTCCAAATTTTGCGAT
Organism: Lithodes maja; assembly: GCA_037953745.1. Taxonomy (NCBI): domain Eukaryota; kingdom Metazoa; phylum Arthropoda; class Malacostraca; order Decapoda; family Lithodidae; genus Lithodes; species Lithodes maja. Next base: position 39,202 of record JBAKBP010006419.1, on the reverse strand, counting down.
ATATCTTGTTTACGGCCAAACAAACACACTAAGGCAAAAGCATAACCTCCCTCCAACTTTATTGGTGGGGGTAAGTGTTATGCCGGGTTATAATACAACCTAGCTTAGTTCTGTGTCTTTACTCAAATCCAACTATGGACTTTTAGACTCAATATTCTCTCAACAGGGTCACGTCGAACACCTTCTTATTCACAAATTAGGTACTCAATTAGGTTAAGATGAACACAATAAATACACACAGGAAATTATACACTCTTATTTATTCAATGGGCATATAGATATGATTATATATTCCTTGAATATTACAAGGGAATAGCAAGAAATATGTAGCCGTTGACCTACACAAATGACAGGTACCTTACACATATAAATAGGCCTAAAGTGTAGAGGGGTGACTACCGCACAACTATAAAGCATAGTCAGCAATCAATTACTATAGTTTATTTTTTTCCAGCTGAGGGTAAATTGTCATGTTTCTATCTGTATTACTCAGCTATAAGGTAGATGTTGTAGTGAAATATGATGTTAATAATGCAAACTTGGCATTAATACGACACACAGCCATAGTAGTTTCATATATTTCCACTAAGTATCGAGAAATCAGCTACTAAGGGATTCAATTTTCACTCAGCTGGACAAAAATAGAGTATAACACGTATTACACAAGTTACTCCTAAATTGCCTAATAAATCAATTGCCGGCAGGCACTGTGGCCTACTCGGTTGAACTGTTCGCTACCTTCAGTATTGTAGCCGAGTGGTTCCGAATGTCCCAATTGATTATTACGACAAGTTTTGGATTTGGTAACTGTCCTTTCTACCCTAGGACTACTTATTAAAGATCCAAAAACAGGATACAAGCCAGCAGGCTGGTTGCTTGCTGATGGTCTGGCTGGCATAGGTAGTGTCTCTTACGGCTGATATGTTTGGTGTAGGGAGACTCCGGACTCCGGTTTTGTTTGGGGTTGTTGTATAAGATGCACTGGTTACCCTGAGTATTTCCGGTGAGTTGAGTTGAGTAGTCGTGCATGCGTCGGAACTAGGTTGAAGTCTGGGACGGCGAGAATGTGTAAATATTAGGGTCTGAAGTGGGTTGGATTTTCCCGGATTCTTGCCCTTGTCTGCATTGTTTTTCTGTGACCTTCGGTGATGGAACAATTGTTTTGTATTTTTCCCTGATGCACGCCCTTGAGTTTGTAGTGTGACTGCAGTTGGGCGTGATTTGAAGCTGTTCTGGCTTGGCATGATACGGGAAAAGTGTTGAAGCGTCTTTGGTGGCTCCGTCCACTTGTGAACCGTTTCGTCGTCTTTTTCGGGGTGAAGTTGGTGGCAGACTGGGTTTTTCTATGTTTTCACTGGTGCACGCCTTTGGGTTGTTCTTATGGCCGGAAAATTGTGAGGTTTGGGATGGTGCAGGGGTCGTAATTGTGGTGCAAAGATTTTGTTCCAATATGGCTGCCGTATGTTTTTGTGGAATGGTATAGTCCTTGCTTTTATGCGCGTTTTTGTTTGGATGCTGCGGCCGTTTTAGGTACGGTGGTCCCTTCTTTATCTTGTTGGTCGCCATGTTAGTACCCGTCGGTTTTGATTGTGCTAATTGTTTTTATGGTAGCGACCCGGACTGGATGCTCTGATGTTGCAGCTAATGATGGCGATTCCTTGTTGCTTGGGTTTGGTACTTTTTTACTGTGCTGCATCTCACCATCGCCTTCCAAAAAAAAGTCCCGACCTCGGGAATGGAGCTGGTATCTCTTGGATTTAGTGGCGCGATGGTAAGGCTGTAGGTGCTGGAGGAAATAACATCATACCCGAGCTGTAGCGTTAGATGGTGCTTCAGTACTGCGGAAGATGATGAGGTTGATGGGATCATCTGATGCACAGACTGTGTTAATAAGGTGACGTGGCGACTTGATGTCAAACAAGGACCCATTTTGGAAGACTGCAGTCCGTGATACTTTCATTTTTTTGTTTTTTTCTATATCCCAACTACTCCCTCTCGGACATAGGCTGTAAGCCTTTACATTACACCGCTGAACACGGTGAGGCCCGTGAGCTCTTGTTCCAGTCTAGGGAGTGAGACATGCGAAGCACCCCGGCTCGAAGCAATTCCATCTCTGAAGCCGCTTGAGGTGAGTCGGAGGGTGGTGTGGAGGTAGTTGGTTGAGTGATGGAGTGACCTGTCACCTGGCTGATTTTATGGGTGACTGCGGACGCAGAGGTACCAGGTGACCCGTTAGGCTGCGGAACAAAGGCCGCAGGTGGCTGATCCGTGTTTGTTGGCCGGGTCGGATGTTGCTGTGGTGGCGTCGCAGGTTGATTTGGCCTTTGTGGTGTGGGTAGTGTTACGTTCGGTAGCGGGGTTCGAACCCATAACATAAAGAAACATTCCACTAAAACCACAAAACGAGGAGTTATTATTTAGCCTCACAAAATGCGGAAAATACGACTATCATTTTCAGTCAAGAAGAAGTGGCATGTTAAACTTCCACAAAACTAGTGACTTTCTTTGTAGTCACTAAAACCTTGGTAGGTGAAAAGATGTGGCAAGTTCATAAAATATCAGTTGATATCAAATGTCTGTTTTAGCCTAAAAAACCCAAAGTTATTCCTTTCTCATCACTTGTTCAGAATTAGTTATCTTTAGTTACTTTGACTTAGATTTATCCCAACAATCAAAAGAATAATATATTAGCACAAAGGTAAAATGTTAAGATTATGTAAATTAAAATTATAATTTATTTACATGATTAATTACACAGAGGGTAGGCTTATATACCCTTAGCTCACCTGGCTCTGATACTAAACTCTCGAACTGCATTAATCATCAACTCATTATATGCTTGCTGGATTAAAGAATTACTTTTACCAAGAACTCTATGATATATCTTTTAATCAATACTTATGATTAGAAAAGCCAAATACATTATTACCTAGTTATAATCAATATCATTCGTACGTCAGGCAACGAAGGAGAGAAAGAGTTGGAGGAAAGGGGGGGTGGGGGGACATTGAGTAGGAGCAAGGGTGTAGGGGGAGAATGGAATGTGGGGATTACTGGAAGAAAATGGGGGGGGGGGGGGAGAAACCTGCCTGCACTACCACCCAACACTGAATCGTACACTCCTGAAAAAAAATAACTTCCTATATAAGATACTAAGCTGTCTACAGGTCAAATTAATTATACCAGGGCTCAAAACATTGCATACAATATGCAATCATAAATAATTAAAGATCGCATCCACCATAATAAGCAGAATACCACAATTACATTCAGTGACACTTTAATGAAATAGAAATCCCTAACACCTCCCTCACAAAGAGATTTATAAGAGAAGCAAAAATAAATCGAAACCCTAATACAATAATTTTAAACCTAATACCATCCACCAAACCATAAACCAAAACCAAAATCACATTAACAAACTTACAAACTATTGCTAGGCAAAATAGCACCAACAAAGAAAATTGTTCTCATTCAGTTCCGGGACAACATTTCCGCGATAATATTGTTCTTTCCCTTTATGTGGTGAATTTCAAGGTTATATGGTTGCAATGCCAAGCACGATCTCATTAACCGCTGATTCGAGTTTTTCATTTTATACAAGAATTTCAGGGGGTTGTGATCAGAAAACACTTTCACGGGAAAATGTGAACCACTAAGATACACATTAAACTTATCCACTGCAAAGAGCAAGGCAAAACACTCTTTTTCAATAGTGCTGTAGTGTTTCTGATAAGGTTTGAGTTTACCGGATGCATAGCAAACTGGATGCAAAATCTCAGCATCACTGTACTGTAACAAAACTGGTCCTACACCAACATCAGTAGCATCCACCTGAATTATGAACAGCTTATGAAACTGAGGGGACTTCAGAATAGGTGCATTGACTAATAGGCAACGAATCTTTGTGAATGAAGTTTGGCATGCTGGGGTCCACACAAACTTTCTCTTGGGATAAATCAAGTCTGTTAGGAGGGTGGAGAGGTCAGCGAAGTTGGGTACAAACCGTCGATAGTACCCAGCCATAGCCAAGAAGCGCATTACTGCCTTGCAGTCCTGGGGAATAGGCAGTGTAGAAATGGCTTCGACTTTGGCAGAAATAGGGCTGACTTCCCGTTCTCCTACCACGTGACCCAGAAAGATTAGTTTGGCATGGCCGAACTCACTCTTGGCAAGGTTGACAGTGAGTCCCGCCCTGGCCAAGTTGGAGAAGAGAGTGTGTAGCTGGTGAAGATGATCCTGCCAGGATTCGCTGTAGACTACAATATCGTCGAGGTAGGATTGCACGCCCGAGAGGCCATCTGTCACTCGGTGGATCAGTCGCTGGAAGGTGGCGGGCGCATTCACCATACCGAAAGGCATGACGGTATATTGGAATAGCCCGTCCGGGGTGACAAACACAGACACTCTCTTGCCCCTCTCCGATAGTTTTATCTGGTAGTAACCCTTAAGCAGATCAATCTTCGTGATGTACTTCGTTCCACCCAAACGCTCCAACAGGTTGTCAATTCGTGGCAGAGGGTAGCAGTCCTGATGGGTGAGTTGGTTTACCCGGCGATAATCCGTATACATCCTAAATGTGCAATCAGGTTTGTCCACGAGTAGGCATGGAGAGGCCCACTCGCTGTCGCTCCGTTCCACCAATCCATGGGCGAGCATGAAATCCACTTCCTGTTGAAGTACCGCATGCTTCTCAGGATTGGCGCGGTAGGGATGTTGCTTGATGGGAATGACCCCCTCTGTCAGGACCACATCATGTTCCACCAGAGGACACTGCTGGGGAACGTCACCAAACAGCTGTGGAAACTTGGAGATCAGGTACTCCAGGTCTTCACTTTGGTCAGACAACAAGTGCTGGAATTTGAAATGGGGGTTAGTCAAGAAATCCGAGTTTTGCAATTGTTATCAAGAGGCAACTGGATGTCATTATGCTCCTTGATCTTTAAATCCTCTAGTTCACCTTCAAATTGTGCTACAGATTCAAAGTTTAATACCTTATCTGGATCTCTGCAGTGATAGGCTTTCAGCAGGTTAACATGTACTAGTCTTTCTGACTTCCTACGATCAGGAGTATTTAAAACATAATTCACATTACTTATTTTCCTATGCATAACATATGGACCATGGTACTTACTTTGTAGCGGCTTTTCAGGTATAGGCAGAAAGGCAAGCACTAAATCTCCTGGCTGAAATTCTCTGACAACTGTAGTCTTATCATACTGCACTTTCAATTTATCTTGAGACTTCGCTAAATTATTCATAGCTAGTTCTACTGCAGATCTCAGTCTAGATTTAAATTGATGCACATAAGTGAGAAGAGTTTTATTAGAGTTAGCATTGATCCAAGTATCTTTTAACACTTTCAAGGGACCTCTGAACTCATGACCAAAAACTAGGGAAAATGGTGAAAATCCTAGAGAATCTTGTGCCCTGCTTCTTACAGCATACAACACAAAATGGATGCCCTCATCCCAGTCGGCATTGTTCTCTTCACAATATTTAGTGAGCTTGGATTTGAGGGTCTGATGGAACCTCTCTAATGCCCCCTGGGACTGTGGGTGACTGGCTGTGGAATGGTACTGGTGTACTCCCAACTCTTCCATGGTTTGCTTGAAGAGCTGAAAGGTAAAATTACTTCCCAAATCAGACTGTACCACACAGGGTATTCCATACTGGGTGAAAAATTTACTAAGTGCCTTTTCTACATTCTTTGATGTTATACGCCTCAAGGGGAACACTTCTGGATACCTAGTGGTGGAACACATGACAGTCAACAAGTACTCATTCCCACCACGGGTTCTTGGCATAGGTTCTACACAGTCAAGGATACGGTGGAAAGGGATAGTGAGGGATTTAGGGTGGGGCAGGTACAAGGTGGGGGCGTAATGATGATTAGAGGGATAGGTATGAGTGGGCTGAACTCTGGAGGTATGGATGGGGCTCGGTCGGAGGGATGTTTTGTAGGTTGTGAGGTACAGGGATGGGTTATAAGGGAAGAGTGTGGTTGGGGAATAGGTGGTGGGGGTGGAGGCTTAGGATGGGGGATGTTGGGAGGTGGGATAGGGTTATTTACGTAGGGGGGAGGAGTGTAAGGCTGTAGAGGAGAGGGTAGGGTAGGTTTTTGGATAGGTGGTGGGGGTTGGGGTTGAGGAACAGGGGTGGGAGGTAGGTAGAGTGGAGGTGTGCAAGGAGGAAGAGGTGAAGGTAAGGTAGGACTCTGTTTAGGAAGGAATGGTGGTTCGAGATTAGTAGTGGGACATACATGACTATCACTATAGATTCAACCAAAATAGTGGTGTGTTTGTTTAGAGGCTGGAACCTATGTATATACCTGTTTCGATACGTGCGTGATTCCCCGTGATAGTTTACCGTGACCTAGTAGCAATTTGGGACTTTTAAAATCTCGAATGGTTCTTTGTACTTGGGCTTTAACTGGCTGGGCACAGGTAGTTGAGCTACCATAACTAAATCTCCCACTTGATGAGGACTGGCTTTTGGTGATTCATCTGGTTGGAGATCCTGCAGGTACTGGAGCTGACGGAGGCGGTTTCTAAGGTGTACAAGGGCTGAGTTGAGGGCAGGCGAAGGCTCGGATGGGATGGATAGGTGCCGTAATGGTAACAATAATGGTGGCTCCCCGAAGATCTGTTCATGGGGGTGACTCCATCTTCATGGAGGCAGGTTTTAATCCCCCATTGCACTATCCAGACTTGGCTAGGCCAGTCGGTGGTGTACTGACAACTTGTCGTTATAATACAATTCTTCCTGTAGACCTACTGTCTTTAGACAAGTAGGACAGCTTTAGGAAGCTCCAAGTCTATGTATCTTCTTGCACTGACCAGTGTACAGGCAATTGGATTTAGAGCAGGAGATTGGATAGGGCTAAATGTTGTCTGAATGTACACTGGTCAGTGCAATCAGACAACATCTAGCCCTATGCAATCTCCTGCTCTAAATCAAATTGCCCGTACACTGGTCAGTGCAAGAAGATACATAGACTTGGAGCTTCCTAAAGCTGTCCTACTTGCCTAAAGCCAGTACAGGAGGAATTGTATAATAACGACAAGTTGTCAGTACACTGGTCTGTACAGCTCTAGTTTTGGTGCAGATCCTGGGTAAAGACTTGCTGCCATCAGACTGGTCCGATTAGTTAGTCGAGCCCGGTTCTTGAGCTTTAGCTTGCTAACAGTACACTGGTCCGCATAGCCCGCTATAACTCAGTCCCTGTGTATTGACCTCAACCCTATCGGGAAATTGTTAGGTGGACAGTCCACTGGTCCGAGCCACCTAACAGATTCTCTGGCCTTCCCCAACTTGGATATCGGAAGTTGTCCAGGCCCTAAAGACTTCCCCCTTGCTCGAGAGAGGATCAAATTGCTAGATGGACAGTACACTAGTACATGCTACCTATATAGTAAGTTCTCTAACCCTCCAGGCTTAGGTCAAAACTGTCACCAGTACACTGGTCCGTGTGCAGCTTGAAACCCGAGTAACATTAGTTCTCCATGAAGAACACACATAGTGTGATGCCCTATACCAGAAAATCCCGCAACCACAAAGCTACCCGAGTTGACGTCTGGGAAAGTGTAAAATAGTCGGTGGTGGAAAATCCAAGAAACTCACCATGTGTGTGTATCACCACGAGACTATCACCTGGTTCTTCAAGGAGAACTAAGGTTACTTTCCTATTGTACGTCCCTGGTAGTATAGTCGGTAGAAAACGTTTGTTGACATATATTTCAAAGGGGTGACTAAGCTATTCTGGTGTAACCTGAACTTGTGAATGGAAATTACAGTTGAAGTTATGAAGTCTACAGTTGAAGTTATGACGTTGGGCATAACACTACCCTCTAGTTAACAAAGTCACGACACGACCCTGTGAATGAAGGTTGTACGTCTTGAGGTTGTTATCTCTCTGGGTCAGTAAGGTGGAGAATGAGTAAAATATTGCGGTGGGGAGATACCATCTGCTGTTTCTTCCTTCTGTTCCTTATTATTTTTTCTGCTCTTTCCTTCTTCATTCTTCTTCTGCTTCTTCTTTCTTCTTCTGCTCCCTTCTTCTTTCTTGTTATTGTTATATCTTCATATTGGTCTTCCTTTTTATTAGTGCTTTATTGTGTACTATAAATAGCGCTAAAAAGGCTAATTAATCCTCCCGAAAATCACCAGGCCTGCCCCGTGGCCTGGCGCGGTTTCGAACCCAGGTCAGTGAACACAAGGGAGCTGTCTAGGCATGCCAGACTCGCGCGCTATGGACTGTACTACCACAGACGTATGTGACGCTTTTGCATAGTAGCCACGTGCGGGCGTGCGCGTCGGCTGCCCAGTCGTTTAGAAACCGGCTGGCGGCAGCCGGCCGGCAGGCTTTTCCTTAGTATATATCCTACGACAACGTAACTAATGTCTGGGATATTCTTATGTTGTTTCACAGCTTGTAGCTGCCCTTATTCTTAACCAACGCATCCTAGTATATTTTATTCTCGATAGTTGATTGTTTCATTATAATATATAAGATGTAAGTCTAGTGAGAGTGGGAGGAGACGAGCGGGAGAGAGAGACCGGCTGGGGGACGTTGCTTCGCTCGGAGAGTCTAGCTTGGGACGAGCCTGAAGCGTTGCCATATGCATCCGATTGCAACGTTAGGCTTAGTTTCGAGTCACGCACGGGGTAGACGATTTTGACCCGGCAACTGTGTTGAGTGTTGCCAAGCCTGGGATGTATTTTGTATGCCTAGGGTGGGGTCCAGACAGATTCAAGACTCAGAGCTCACCTCACTGTCGTACCCTTCGGGCCCCCTTGATATCTATCCCTCTCAACCCCACTTAGAAACTTTCTCTCTTACTTTGTATACCTTCCTTCCACTACTTCACCAATCTATTTAATTATCCCATCCCCTTGATAGACCTTATATCTATTATTGTATTAACGACGAGCTCTCAGATAACTAGATAGGATTTTGGGCCTTATACAGGAGATGTAATTGTTAATGAGACCTAGGAAGCTTTTTTGTTGTCTCATATTTGGTGGTTTCATGCTTGCTAGTGTGTTCTTGTGTCAGGTTAGCAGGGGCTAGACCTGAGGGGAGGCTTTTTGCGATCCTTTAAGTAAAGTCTGCTGGTGCGAGTCCTGTGGACCCGCACGACTTTACTAGGATACCCGTGGGAGTCTGGGGGTATTTTCTTGTCTGTGTCCCTGTGTGTCTAGTGTTGTGTTGTGTGAGGGCCCTTGCCTAGTCCACTCAGCACTGCGCTAGCACGTCTTGCTTTTGTTTTAGGGTCGCCAGGAGAGAGTCAGATACTTGCGATCTGAGTCTCTCAAGAGAGCACCCTTTCAATTAGAGTAATTTGGCGCACAGACTTGGGAACGTCCCTAGGCTAGAGCAGGTGGCTAAGCCCGGGTATCCGAAGCCTATATCCTTCCAGCTAGACCTCTGCCACCTGGCAGATTAACAGCTAGGGGTTTATTATTTCTGTATGCTTGTTATTGTGCCACAGTTTACCGTTTTTGTGAGCATTGTGAGTCAGGGTGTGGCTTAGAGACTCTGTCCGAGCAGGCTTGCCTGACTAAGAGTGAGAAGCACACCTGTATGTGGTTATGTTGCGAGTTGCTGCCTTTATTTAATTATACCTATGCCATTATACACTGTAGGTCCTATCACTAGTATTTATTCCTGCTTATGAGTTGAGAGTTCTCTAAATCCGTAACATACTTTCTTTGCTAAGCATCAGATCCTACAGTAACCGCATGCAGTTTAAAAACCCGCATCTTGTCTACCGGTACGATGTTTTGAGGACTGTTTGCTTTCACCTTCTTTCACGCAGGGGTGATTAGTTGTATTAATTAACGTAACGTTAAATGTACTTTCTTCTAGTTTGTTATTAAATTGCTTCTGCAATTTAATTCCGTTATCTATCTTTTCCTTGAAGCTTTAAGTCAACTTAATTGTGTGATCTTTTATATAGCCTGCTTGACTATCAGCAGTCTATAGTGCGTGCACCCTGTAACCGAGTCATAGGATACCTTGTTGTCCAGGCAGGACTCTTGACGGTTTAGGGTGGTTTGTTGCCTGGGTTTATAGATAAGGGTTGGATCTAGCGTTTTCCGTTGTTGCTTGTTGCCGCATACCTAGTCCAATAGAAAGAGCCCAGTGTTTATATATCCCAGGACGTAACAAATGGCGACCTTGCATAGGATTTACTGAACAGAGGAATATAGTGGTCATTTGTTTTGAGATTCCTTATGATTAGAGGAATACAGTGGACATAGAGTTTTTTTTTGGGAGCAACCAATATAACACATTAAAGACTTTAAATAACATTAGTATATACATACTTGCATAGGAGATAAGGCACATTCTATAACCATGATAATTACTGCAGTACACAAACATGTCTAATATATCAGAACACAGTGATGGGTCAGGTCACGATACAGGCTCGGAGGGAGAAAGACCTGTGGAGTGGCTAGTCGATAGCGAGGAGGGTGCTAGAAGATTTTTAGAGGTGCCCCTTACCGCTGCCAGGGTGTTGAAGCTGAATAAGTATGGCTTAAAGTGTGTGGCAGGTCTTCAGGGTCACCAGGGTTTAAGTGGTATGAGGAAAGATCAGCAGAGGACTTTGATATTGGGTTTAGAAGGGAAAGACCTGGGTGGAGAGGCGACTGGGGGCCCCGGTCCCCAGCCCCCCCTCCACTCTACCCCCGAATCAAACGTCAGGGTGCCTGAATTTAGTACATACCCCCAAGTTGATGGTCAATGGCAGCGTGGAATTCAATCACAGGGACCCTCCCCATTAAGTGCATCTTCCCCTCCTCAAGGGTTGACTCCAGATTTGTTGTTTCGGCTTGAGATGGCCAAGGTTGAGGCTGCCGAGAGACAGGCTAGTGTGCAGGCTGAGGTTGCTAGAGCTCAGGTTGAGGCTACCGAAAGACAGGCTAGAGCTCAGGTTGAGGCTGCCGAGAGACAGGCTAGTGTGCAGGCTGAGGCTGCAGAGAGAACAGCTATACGAGAGGCTGAACTGCAGGCAGAGTCTACTAGGTATCGGGCTGACAGGGAGCTGGAGAGATCTCGAGTGGAGGTAACAGGGCGAAGTATTGGGGGAGGTAACAGACATCGGGACCAATCATTGTCGCACCTGCTTAAACTAGTTCCTGCGTTCGATGAATTATGTGTGACTGAGTTTTTTATGCGATTTGAGAAGAAGTGTCAGGAACACCAGTGGCCTCAGGAAAAGTGGGCAGCATTAGTTTCATCAAGACTCCTAGGAAAGGGGCTAAAAGCGTATGATGCACTACCTTTAGAGTCCTGTGTAGTTTATGATGAGCTAAAGAAGGCTGTGCTACGGGCCTATGAGTTACAACCAGAAACTTACCGCTTGAAGTTTCGGGGTGTTACTAAGGGCAAGGATAGTACCTTCCTAGAACACGCCCGGGACTTGTCTGATGCACTACGACATTGGCTGCGTTCTGAGAGGGCAGCTACTTTTGAGGAGTTGAGTGAGCTGGTTCTCTTGGAGCAGTTATAAGTGCACAGGTGGGGACTTAACATTAAATATAAAGGAAACAAATCCTAGAACTCTCCAGGAGGCAGCAGAAATGGCTGACCGCCGACTGTCATTAATTCGAGGGTGCGAAGCAGCAGCTAGGAGTGAGTCGGGTTCAAAGGATCGTACCCCTCCCCCTCCCAAGAATTTTGATACACATAAATACACAAAACCATCTAGCACTGACAATAAAACTGAACATAAACTAAATACCGTCCCGTATAAGAAGTCTAATGGTACCTCCCACTCCCAAGGGAAACCAAAGAGTAAAGAGTGCTTTGCATGTCACAAGGAGGGTCACTTTGCAAATGCTTGTCCGAACAAGCCACCAAACAAGGTTGTGTCATTGGCCCGCAGCATAGGGGTGTCGCCTATATCTTCTGAGTTTGCCAAGGGTAGTTCGTCAGAGGTTGGGACACAGCCTGTGTTCAAGAGTCCGGAAGGCTCGAACCCTGTCCGCGACGTCTTTGGGGGTCATAGAGGGCATGGTTTTGTGAGGTGGGCTGGCGAAAGGCGAGGAGTTAAGCTATTGCGTGATACTGGGGCTTCTCAGACCTTGTTAAGGAACTTTACTGGTAGACCGATTAACGCTGCTCGGGTGGTGGTAGTTCAGGGGATCAATGCTACGAAGTCCTACCCGCTGGTGCGGATGGAGCTGGAGGTGGATGGTGTGGCGAAGGAGCTGGATGTCGGAATTGTAGAGAACTTGCCTGTTGGGGCGTCGACCTCCTCCTCGGCAACGACTTTGCGGTGCCTGCTCCTAAGGTTTCACCCTTGGTCGTTGCCGAGAAGGCGGCCGACGTTAGTAAGGAGGAACAGGAGTGGGTTGAGAAGTGTAGCGTACAAACCATGGCGTGTGTTGTGACGTGTTCTCAGACATCCGGAGCCTTGCAGCCACCACCTCAGTCTATCAAACCGCGGAGGAAAGGTCACAAGAAAACGGGAAGTGTTGATCAATTGGAGAGTTTTGAGCCGGCAGTGTTTCTTGGTGACTCATTATTGGCACCTATGTTAGAGTCTGGAGAGGCCCCGGGGCCTGTCACCGCTAGTGCAGGTGCAGGGCAGGAAGAGACTCTGCGACAGCATCGTTATGCGCAGCGTGAGGAAAGGATGGCTCAGTAGGACATTGGAGGTGGAAATAAATTATTTAAGATGAACTTGGATAATCTCGCACCTGCTGATATATGTTCCTTGCATCTGGAAGATCCTGAAGTCAGGGCGTGTGGTAATGGTGCTATCGAACTGGAGAGCGATGGGGATGTGCAGCCTGGTGATTTTTTCTTGTCCGAGGGGATCTTGTATCGGAGACATCAGGATCCCAAGAAAAAGTGGGATGGCGGGTCAGGATTAGTGGACCAGTTAGTAGTACCGAGGGTGTGCCGTGAGAGCTTATTGAGATTAGCTCATGATGTGCCTTTGGCAGGGCACCTGGGGGCACGTAAGACGGAGGCAGCTCTGAGCAAGCTTTTCTGGTGGCCTGGGTTAAAGGCGAGTGTCGTGTCATGGGTGTCACAGTGTCACACTTGTCAAGTTGTTGTGAAACCCAATCAGGTCATCCCGAGAGCCCCGTTACAACCCATCCCTGTCATTGGGCTGCCCTTCAGCAAAGTAGTTATCGATATGGTTGGCCCATTGCCCCCCACTAGTGCCGGCAATACATTTTTACTAACTGTAATGGATGTAGCAACACGGTATCCAGATGCTTACCCCATGCGCAACGGGATGGCTAAGACTGTTGTCAAAAACCTACTTGTCTATTTCTCTCGTTATGGCTACTCTCAGGAGATCCAGTCTGATCAGGGATCCAATTTTACTTCTGCTCTGTTTAAGCAGACCATGCAGCAACATGGGATAGTGTCTGTGGTGTCATCTGCCTACCATCCCGAGAGTCAGGGAGTTTTGGAAAGGTGGCACTCGACTCTCAAGAGTGTGTTGCGGTGTTATTGCATGGAAAATGGGAAGGACTGGAATCTAGGTCTCCCATACGTTTTATTTGCTGCGAGAGAAGTACCTGGGGAGAGCTTGGGATTTAGCCCGAACGAGTTGGTTTTTGGACACAGGGTCAGGGGGCCCCTCCACATAGTCAAGGAGATCTGGGAGGGAGTCACAAAGCCATGCTCGCTTCTAAAGTATGTAGTTGAAAGCCGTGAGAGAATGCTAAAAAGCTTGGAGGTAGCAGGTCGGAACCTTAAGAGTTCACAAGCTCAGATGAAGGACAGATACGACCAGAAGGTAAAGCTGAGGGAGTTTGAAGTAGATCAGGAGGTACTGATACTACTGCCTCTGGTGGGACACCCCTTGTCTGCCAAGTATTCTGGTCCGTATCGAGTTGTAAGGAAGGTTTCTGATCTCGACTATTTAGTAGCTACTCCTGATCGTAAGAAAAAGAACCAACTTTGCCATGTAAATCTGATGAAAGAGTATGTGAGGCGCCCCTCCGAGCCTCTCACTGTCCCGGTGTTGATCTGCAGCGATCGTGGTGGAGAAGGAGGAAGGGACAGTCAAGCTGCGGGGGAGGATAATTGGGATTGTCATGTTTCCGCGGATCAGTGGGCGGGGAATTCTAGACAAGTGGCTCACGAGTTGATATTGCACCTGCCTGAGCAACAGCGTGTAGCTGTGCAGCACTTGTTTGATTCAAACCCAGCTGTTTTCGCGGAGCATCCTGGCCTCACTACTCAAGCGGTGCACGATGTCGATGTTGGGGACCACCCGCCCTTTAAATCAGTGCCATACCGTGTTCCCCCTATTAAATTACCAGCACTTAGGGAAGAGCTGGATTATATGCTGAAACGGGGGCTGATTTCTGAGGGTGCAGTAAGGTGGACTTCCCCAGTCACACTGCAGCCCAAACCAGATGGCAAGGTGCGGTTTTGTATAGATTTCCGCAGGTTGAATGGTTTAACCCCCACAAATGCCTACCCTCTCCCTCGCGTGGACGACAGTGTGGATAAGATAGGAAAAGCCAAGTTCCTCACTAAGATAGACCTTGTTAAGGGTTATTGGCAAGTGCCCTTGTCTGAGCGAGCGCGAGAGGTGTGTGGGTTTGTGGTGGACGGTGCCACATATCGTTGCCATGTTATGCCATACGGGCTGAAAAATGCCCCTGCAACGTTTCAGAAATTAATGAACGACATTGTGGCCGACATTCCCAACTGTACGGTGTACCTAGATGATGTCATAATATACGACGAGGATTTTAACAGTTACTGTGCTCATATCGGACAGCTTTTTAATAAACTGAATGAAGTAGGTTTGGTGGTAAACCTGGGTAAGTGCGATTTTGTCAAAGCCACAGTTTTGTACCTGGGGTTCGTGGTGGGGATGGGTCAGGTGTGCCCTCCACAGACAAAGATCAAAGCCATCGATCAGTTTCCCCAGCCTACGACTAAGAAACAAATCATGCGGTTTCTAGGTATGATAGGCTATTATCGTCGCTTCATCAAAGGCTATTCGACTGTACTTGCACCATTAACTGACTTATTATCTAAGGACAAGAAGTTCCGGTGGTCTCCTGAGTGTGCAGAGGCGTTATCCTTGGTGAAACACCTGTTATGTACCCACCCCATACTCAGGGCCCCGGACTTCAGCAGACCTTTTCAGCTGGCGACTGATGCCAGTGGCGTAGGGGCTGGGGCTGTCTTGTTACAGACAGATGATGAAGGTATCGAACATCCAGTGAGTTTTTACAGTAAAAAATTCAATAGTGCACAAAGGAATTACTCTGTAATTGAAAAAGAACTCCTGGCGATAGTGCTGGCGCTCAGGCACTTCGATGTATATGTTCCTGCTTTCGGACCAGTCGTAGTGGTTTATACCGATCATCACCCTCTGAAATTCTTGAATCAGTTTCATAACCGGAATATGAGGCTGACCAGGTGGTCACTCATGCTTCAGGAATATAATCTGGACATACGCCATATTGCCGGTTCTGATAACGTGATAGCGGATTGTCTATCAAGGGTGGATGATGTTGGTTAGACTGCCACAGGATTGAGGGTTGAGTGTGGAGGAAAATAGGCTGTCACTGTAGTGCAGCCGAAAAAAACAAATTAAAAAAGCAAAAACCTTACACAAACTCTTTATTTTTATAACGGGTAGAATTTTGTATAAGATGTTGTAGCAGTATCTAAGTTGAATGTTTTCGCTTATTGTCGCTAAGTGAGTTGAACTTGCTCGGTGGAGCGCAACAGTCTTTATTTTTTTTATATATAGTGCCTTGTGTCGCAACAGTGTGTGGTACTATGAGAAGCTTTCTGTTAGATATGAAGAACTTAGTCAAGGGTCTTATATCTTGGGGGAGGTGTGACGCTTCTGCATAGTAGCCATGTGCGGGCGGGCGCAGGCGTCGGCTGCCCAGCCGTTTAGAAACCGGCTGGCGGCTGGCGGCCGGCAGGCTTTTCCTTAGTATATATCCTACGACAACGTAACTAATGTCTGGGATATTCTTATGTTGTTTCACAGCTTGTAGCTGCCCTTATTCTTAACCAACGCATCTTAGTATATTTTATTCTCGATAGTTGATTGTTTCATTATAATATATAAGATGTAAGTCTAGTGAGAGTGGGAGGAGACGAGCGGGAGAGAGAGACCGGCTGGGGGACGTTGCTTCGCGCGGAGAGTCTAGCTTGGGACGAGCCTGAAGCGTTGCCATCATATGCATCCGATTGCAACGTTAGGCTTAGTTTCGACTCGCGCACAGGATAGACGATTTTGACCCGACAACTGTGTTGAGTGTTGCCAAGCCTGGGATGTATTTTGTATGCCTAGGGTGGGGTCCAGACAGATTCAAGACTCAGAGCTCACCTCACTGTCGTACCCTTCGGACCCCCTTGATATCTATCCCTCTCAACCCCACTTAGAAACTTTCTCTCTTACTTTGTATACCTTCCTTCCACTACTTCACCAATCTATTTAATTATCCCATCCCCTTGATAGACCTTATATCTATTATTGTATTAACGACGAGCTCTCAGATAACTAGATAGGATTTTGGGCCTTATGCAGGAGATGTAATTGTTAATGAGACCTAGGAAGCTTTTTTGTTGTCTCATATTTGGTGGTTTCATGCTTGCTAGTGTGTTCTTGTGTCAGGTTAGCAGGGGCTAGACCGGAGGGGAGGCTTTTTGCGATCCTTTAAGTAAAGTCTGCTGGTGCGAGTCCTGTGGACCCGCACGACTTTACTAGGATACCCGTGGGAGTCTGGGGGCATTTTCTTGTCTGTGTCCCTGTGTGTCTAGTGTTGTGTTGTGTGAGGGCCCTTGCCTAGTCCACTCAGCACTGCGCTAGCACGTCTTGCTTTTGTTTTAGGGTCGCCAGGAGAGAGTCAGATACTTGCGATCTGAGTCTCTCAAGAGAGCACCCTTTCAATTAGAGTAATTTGGCGCACAGACTTGGGAACGTCCCTAGGCTAGAGCAGGTGGCTCAGCCCGGGTATCCGAAGCCTATATCCTTCCAGCTAGACCTCTGCCACCTGGCAGATTAACAGCTAGGGGTTTATTATTTCTGTATGCTTGTTATTGTGCCACAGTTTACCGTTTTTGTGAGCATTGTGAGTCAGGGTGTGGCTTAGAGACTGTCCGAGCAGGCTTGCCTGACTAAGAGTGAGAAGCACACCTGTATGTGGTTATGTTGCGATTTGCTGCCTTTATTTAATAATACCTATGCCATTATACACTGTAGGTCCTATCACTAGTATTTATTCCTGCTTATGAGTTGAGAGTTCTCTATATCCGTAACATACTTTCTTTGCTAAGCATCAGATCCTACAGTAGCCGCATGCAGTTTAGAAACCCGCATCTTGTCTACCGGTACGATGTTTTGAGGACTGTTTGCTTTCACCTTCTTTCACGCAGGGGTGATTAGTTTTATTAATTAACGTAGCGTTAAATGTACTTTCTTCTAGTTTGTTATTAAATTGTTTCTGCAATTTAATTCCGTTATCTATCTTTTCCTTGAAGCTTTAAGTCAACTTAATTGTGTGATCTTTTATATAGCCTGCTTGACTATCAGCAGTCTATAGTGCGTGCACCCTGTAACCGAGTCATAGGATACCTTGTTGTCCAGGCAGGACTCTTGACGGTTTAGGGTGGTTTGTTGCCTGGGTTTATAGATAAGGGTTGGATCTAGCGTTTTCTGTTGTTGCTTGTTGCCGCATACCTAGTCCAATAGAAAGAGCCCAGTGTTTATATATCCCAGGACGTAACACGTACAATAGGAAAGTAACCTTAGTTCTCCTTGAAGAACACACTAATGTGATGCCCTGTACCCAAAAATCCCGCAATCACAAAACTACCCGAGTTGGCGTCTGGTAAAGTGTAAAATAGTCGTTGATAGAAAGTCCAAGAAACTCACCACGTGTGTGTATCACCACGTGACTATCACCTGGTTCTTTAAGGAGAACTAAAGTTAGTTTCCTATTGTACGTCCTTGGTAGTACAGTTGGTAGCGGGCGAGTCTGCCATGCTTAGCCAGCTCCCTTTGTGTTCACTGACCAGGGTTCAAAGCCTCGCCAGGCCACGGGGCAGGCCTGGGGAATTTTGGGAGGGTTAATTTCCCTTCGCACCCAGCAATTAATTTTGTTTTAAACCCCTGTCTGATTAATGCTTTATTGTGTACTATAAATAGCACTAAAAACGCTAAGTATATGGCAGTACAGCCACAAACACCACAAGGCTCACAAGCACCACAAACGCAACAAACACCATGTCATCAAAGGAACACCGCAGCTGTGAGGAGAAGCAAAGAGGAAGCGACCCAAACACCCGGATAACCGCCAAGTTGAAACGCGAGCGCACGAGCCTTTCTCGCTCTGACAGCAACCACCGGGGTTGTGCCCGTGCTGCAGGAGTCGACCGAAAAACCCTGTTACGACCGGGCACTCGGGTACACTAGGGCTCTTACACAGGACTCGAGTATGGCTCGCTGCCACAACGGAAACACACGATCCCAACCCCAGAGTACTGCCAGCCGAACAAAAAACGCCACTACCCTCCAGAGTTCTATCTGCTATAACGGGGTATACAAGAACTCGGTACTAGCGTTTCACACAACAGACTAATAACAAGACGGGAGTTATCTAGTCTGGTCAACAATCAAACAAAGAAGAAAGTACTACAACACTAAAGAATAGTGTTGGCCGAAGCCGAAGTAATCCACCCTTGACTAAGAACTTAAGAAGTCCTCCACCCTCTACTTCGGATCGGCAATATTACGTTACGTTAAACAATAGTCCTCGAGCATCAAGCAAGGAATCTTCTGATAAAGTTAGATGCTTCTCGAATACTCGTAAGAAGTAAGTATCGGATTTTTGAACAGCAATTCAATAAGTAACACACTGGCAATTAACTAATATTAAAGGCTTTAAATTGACATAAGAAGAATTATAAGAATAGACAATAGTAAATGGCAAACATTAAGAAGAAGTACTCCGACAATGCACTGACAATAGCCTACTAGGATTGTGCTCGTGGGCCACTAATCTCTAAAGTGGCTAAGCGTGCCACACATGAAATCAATAGTGCATAAACAATAACATACATAAGGAGAAGCTTCAATACTATGCTGTATCTGCTGGTCGAGCAAAGTCTAGCTGGGATATCTAAGGTTAGGAAACAATGGCTGAGCAAGCGGCTCGTAGCCTAGCGAGGTCCTTAAGACTGTGCGGCCAAATTACGTTAATTGACGGGATGCTCTCTTGAGAGATCCAGATCACTAGTATCTGGTTCTCTCCTGGCGATCCTCTCAAAGTCAAGCAAACGAGATAGCACAGTGTTGGGTGGCAGAGGCAAAAGCCCTCACTCGCAACACAGTGCTAAACTCTCAAGGTACACAGTCAGAAAGACCACCTAGGCTTCCCACGTCTCCGTTGCAATTGTACCGGTTCAACCAAAACCTAGTACTCATAGGAAATCACAACTCCCGAAACCTTATCCCAGTCTAGCATTACCTAAACCAGCAGAAAACAGGAACATGGATAATCGTACACAGGGAAATGCATATACGAGTGCAACAAACATCAATCAATCCTATTCTAGTTATCCCTTCCAAAATAGGCTATCTAATAGGCATATATCTCGTGAGAACTCAAGCGATAATACTTTGGCTGACTAAATCTGCACCAAAGGGATCATGGGTTAAAAAGGGACGAGAAGAGAAGAAGATAGGCTGTTCAGAGAGTAGAGAAAGTTCACATCAGTCGGAAGAATATGGATAGTTGCAAGGGATATGAGAAGTCGCTCTGCCTGATGAGTTCTAAAGAATTGTGGCGAGGACCTCTCCTTTTTATACTCGGCCCTCTAGCGGCATATCGCAAACTACTAAGGACCGCCCACTGACAATCATTACGTCATATTCTCTCTCAATCTGGGATCGACAAAGGATTTCCCACGCGCTTGAGGAGGGAGGAGGGAGGAGGGAGGAGGGAGGGAGGCCTACCTACCTCGTGGCGCGCTCACTGGCCGTCGTTACATAACTCTCTCTCTTCTCCTCATTATATATAAGTCCCACACACAATACTTATATCTAATGATATAAAATAGAACTCGTTGACTTAGAAGAAAACAAAATACATAATTATAATACTTATAGTACAACGGCTCACATAAACTGAGTTAGGAAACTCTACACGGACTACAGCCAAAGTTCCTGCCCTGACGATCCTAGCGAGAGTGGGGTCTGACTGAGCGTTCTGTACAGCATGCTCATACTCGGCATGCGTCACACCTCCCCCAAGATTTTACTTGCTCAACCCTGAGCTAAAATCTGACACGCAGAACCTCATCAAACCCCTCACACCCAGCGACCGCATGGCACTAAAACAACGCTGAGTTTATCACTAAAACATATCTTATAAAAAAAAATTCACATTTCATAACTCCTCCCAACAATAGCAAAAGACATAATATCATGCTCCCAGAGCGAGCTCACAGCAGCTCAGCCGTTTGATAGTTCGTGGACTACTCAAACTCTATAGGCTATGACAAACTTATACAATTATCTATAACAAAAGAAAGAGTTTTTTTATGATTTTTATATTTTAATATGTTTTTTCCGGCTGCACTATAAGGGCAGCCTATTTTTTCTTCTATACCAAACGCTCAACTCCTGCTTTACGACCCAATACGCTGGGCTACAACCGCGAGCCAACAAGCACCAAGCGCAAAATACTACTCAAACTAAAGCAGGAGGCTACCCGTGTGTCAATCTCTCCGGGATCATACACCTGTGATAGCCTACGACTGATCATCTACCCTCGATAAACAATCCGCGATCACATTGTCACATCCCGCAATATGACGGATGTCCAGGTTATACTCCTGCAACATCAAAGACCACCTGGTCAGTCTCATATTGCGATTGTGAAATTGATTTAGGAATCTCAAAGGGTGATGATCAGTGTAGATAACCACGACTGGGCCATAGGCTGGAACATACACCTCGAAGTGCCTGAGCGACAGCACAATCGCCAGTAATTCCTTTTCTATTGTAGAATAGTTCTTTTGTGCAGCATTGAACTTCTTAGAAAAGAAACTTACTGGGTGTTCCACACCTTCATTGTCTGTCTGTAGCAAGACGGCACCAGCCCCTACACCACTAGCATCTGTTGCCAGCTGAAAAGGCCTGTTAAAGTCTGGGGCCCTGAGTATCGGGTGAGTACACAGCAAATGCTTCACCAAATTAAAAGCCTTTTCACACTCAGGCGCCCACAAAAACTTTTTGTCTTTAGATAACAAATCTGTGAGAGGTGCCAACACCGTGGAGTAACCTTTTATAAAGCGTCTGTAGTAGCCTATCATACCCAAGAATCTCATAATCTGCTTCTTGGTGGTTGGGTGCGGAAATTTATTGATAGCCTGTACCTTGTTCTGAGGAGGGCACACCTGTCCCCTTCCCACTACAAACCCAAGGTACTGCACAGTGGCTTTTACGAAGTCACACTTTGCCAAATTTACTACCAGACCTGCTTCACTAAGTTTCCGGAACAAGGTCTCCAGGTGCTCACAATGGCTCTCAAAGTCGTCATCATAAATGATTACATCGTCCAAGTATACGGTGCAATTTGGAATGTCCTTGACAATTTCATTCATCAGGTTCTGAAACGTTGCTGGTGCATTCTTAAGTCCGTAGGGCATAACATTACACCGGTAAGTACTCCCGTCCACCACAAAACCACATACCTCTTTAGCACGCTCGGACAAAGGTACTTGCCAGTAACCTTTTACTAAATCTACTTTAGACAAAAACCGAGCATTACCAATTTTATCAACACTATCATCAACCCGAGGAAGAGGATATGGGTTAGTTGGAGTCAAACCGTTTAGCCTACGGAAATCAATACAGAAGCGTACCTTGCCATCTGGCTTAGGCTGCAGTGTTACGGGGGAAGTCCATTTAACGGTGCCTTTCTCTATCAACCCTCTACCGAGCATATACTCCAACTCATCCCTCAGAGCGGGTAGTTTTATGGGGGGCACACGGTACGGGATTGACTTAAAGGGTAGATGGTCCCCCACGTCAACATCATGCATAGCCTGAGTAGTGAGGCCTGGGTGTTCAGCAAATACAGTGGGGTATGAACCGAGCAACTGACGGATAGCTTCAAACTGCGGCTCAGGCAAATGAGCTATAGCCTCGTCAGCCCTTAGGCTCGAGTTCCCCGCCCACTGATCCGCTGAAACATGGTGATCCCAGCTATCCTCCTCTGAAGCTTGACTGCCCCCCTCTCCTTCTCCACCACGGCCGCAACAAGCCAACACAGGGACAGTGAGAGGCTCAGAGGGGCGCCTCACATACTCTTTTATCAGGTTCACGTGACATAACTGGTTCTTTTTCCTCCGGTCTGGAGTGGCAACAAGGTAATCTAGGTCCGAAATTTTCTCCACAATTTTATAGGGTCCAGTATACTTCGCAGACAAGGGGTTACCAACCAAAGGCAACAAAATTAATACCTCTTGTCCTACAATGAACTTCCGGAGCTTCACTTTGCGATCATACCTGTCCTTCATTAAAGCTTGTGATCCTGTTAAATTCCGACCTGCCATCTCCAGACTCTTAAGCATGCGCTCACGGCTTTCAAACACATACTTTAACAAGGAACAAGGCTGCACAGTTCCTTCCCAAATTTCCCGCAGCATATTAAGGGGGCCCCTGACGCGGTGTCCAAAAATCAGCTCGTTTGGACTAAATCCCAGGCTCTCACCAGGCACTTCCCGAGCAGCAAACAGTACATACGGCAATCCAAGATCCCAATCTCTTCCGTTGTCAGCACAATAACACCTGAGCATGCTTTTAAGGGTGGCATGCCACCGCTCAAGCACCCCTTGGCTCTCAGGGTGATACGCTGACGATACCACCGCCCGTATCCCATGCTGTTGCATTGTTTGCTTAAAGAGATTGGAGGTGAAATTGGACCCCTGGTCAGACTGAATCTCCTCCGGGTACCCGTACCTTGAAAAGTACCACAACAAGTTACTGACTACTGTCTTAGCCATGCCGTTTTTCATGGGGTATGCATCGGGGTATCTAGTGGCAACATCCATGATGGTTAACAAAAATTTATTACCAGCCTTTGTGGGAGGGAGTGGACCAACCATGTCAACAACAATCTTACTAAAAGGTGGCCCAATTACAGGAATAGGGTGCAACGGAGCTTTAGGAATAACTTGGTTTGGTTTCCCGACCCGTTGACAAATATCACATGAGTTTATCCATGACTGCACATGAGACTTCATCCCCGGCCACCAAAACAACTTCCCCAAAGCCGCCACCGTTTTTCTTACCCCCAAATGTCCTGCCAGCGGTGTGTCATGCGCCAAACTCAGTAGGCTATCCCTGCACTCCCGCGGCACCACCAACTGGTCCACTACTCCGGACCCCTTTTTCCAGCTACGGTTAGGGTCTTGAAAACGCCGATAGAGGATGCCATCTAAATAAACAAAATCTCCCGGCTGTGCATCACCGTCCTCGTCGAGCTCCACAGCTCCATTAGCACACGTTTGGAGCTCAGGGTCCTCCAGCTGCAACCGACGTATATCTGAGGGTGCCAAGCGATCTAACTGCTCCCGGAGCAATGCATGACCCTCCCCGATACTGGGCTGCTCCCTCTGGCTCTCTCGATGTTCATAACGTTGCTGTCGTGGAGACTCGTCATGCCCAGCCTCGTCACTCTCGATGACAGGCCCAGGGGCTACTCCAGAACTAAGTAATGGTGCTAATACTGAATCACCCAGGAGAGCCGCCGAGTCAAAACTCTTAAAACCAACTCCAGCTTTAGCCTCCTCCTGTTGATCGTTCCTCTGCTGGTCTGAAGACGGAGGACTAGGCTGTGACACTTTAACTGCCCGAGCTCGGGTGACAGCACACGCCATGGGTTGTGCCTGGCACCGCTCGACCCACTCTCGCTCTTCCCTACTCACGTCGGCCGGCCTCTCGGCAACGACTAAGGGTAGAACCTCAGAAGCGGGCATTGCAAAGTCGTTGCCGAGAAGAAGGTCGACGCCCTCCACTGGCAGTTTCTCCACAATCCCAACATCCAATTCACGTGCCACACCATCCACCTCCAACTCCAACCGCACCAGCGGGTATGACCGAGTTGCATTAATACCCTGCACCACTACCACCCGAGCCGCATTTATAGGGTAGCCAGTCAAGTTTTTCATCAAAGTCTGGGAAGCACCTGTATCACGCAAGACCTCTACTCCATGCTTGCGCCCCGCCCACATCACGCAACCCCGTCCTCTATGGTCGCAAAAAACATCCTGAGCAGGGTTCGAGCCTCCCAGGTGCTTCTGCACTGGCTGTGCCTCAGCCTCTGACGAACTGCCCCGGGCAAACTCAGAAGACTTCAGAGACACACCAATGTTGCAGGCCAAAGACACAGCTGCTGTAGGTGGTTTGCTAAGACAGACTCTTGCAAAGTGCCCCTTTTTATGACATTGATAACACTCTAACTCCCCTTTGGGCTTCCCTTGGTACTGGGAAGGGCCCGGCCCCTTCTTAAATGGGACGGTGCTAGTCTTGTGGTCAGTCTTGGTATCGTAACTCTTGTACTTGTTTGCATAAGATATATTACTAACTCGGGGGGGTGGGGCGTCACGCCCCTTGTTACCTGCCTCACTACGCTGGGCAGACCCGCACCCACGAATTAATGATAGCCGGAGGTCAGCCATCTCAGCTGCCTCCTGTAGAGTTTTTGGATTCTTTTCTTTAATAGTTAAAGTCATTTCTGCACCTGTACACTTATAAAACTGCTCGAGCAGAAACAGCTCAGTCAACTGTTCGGCCGTCTCAGCTTTCTCAGAACGTGTCCAGTTTGTAAGTGCATCTTTTAAGTCCCGGGCATGTTCAAGAAAGGTCGCCTCCCTAGTCTTTGTAACACCCCGAAACTTCAATCGATATGTTTCTGGTTGCAACTCGTATGCCCGTAGGACAGCTCTCTTCAATTCTGGGTAGTCAATGCAAGACTCTAAAGGCAGTGCATCATAAGCCTTCAGACCCTTACCCGTAAGTCTTGAGGAGACCAGAGCTGCCCACTTCTCTTCAGGCCAATTATGCTCCCTACACTTCTTCTCAAAACGATTAAAAAATTCTGTGACTTCAGTTTCACTAAATGCCGGCACCAATTTGACTAAGTGGGACAAGGACTGTTCTCTTACTTGGCCCTCACGGCCCATCCGAGTCCCTGTCGACTCTGCACGAGTCTTATCTAAATCTATTTGAGCACAATATTTCTCTGAGTTGTACCTAAGCTCAGCCTCATGCCTCCTAGTCTCAGCCTCAATCTCATGCCTCCTAGTCTCATTCTCCTGCTTTCTAGACTCATTCTCCTGCCTCCTGGTCTCAGCCTCAGCCTCAATTTTAGCAAGCTCAAGTCTAAATATCATATCTGGAGACAGGCAGGAAGAGGGAGCTGCCACTACTGAAGGAGGGGGGGCAAGAACTGGGGAACCACCATACGCACCGCCCGAGGGCACTCCAATCTTCCAATTCTCATCCCTCTGTGGGAGAGTGCTAACCTCCGGCAACTGAGTGGACGGCACTGTGGGAGTCGAGTGAGAGGGGATCTGGGGAGGAACCCCCCCAAACGCCCTCTCCTCCGAAACCCCATGTCGCCCACGCAACACCCAGGAAATCAGCTCCCCCTTGGACATCCCTACTACACTGGATCTGCCCAAAACCTTGGCTATCAGGTGCAAGCCATAAATATCCACCCCAGTCAGCCTCCCCTCCGTCACATGGTACTGCTTACTCACAAAAAGTCTAGCATCCTCCTCACTAGTTACTAACGGCACCTCCTCAAATGGCATCTCTCGCTCCTCGTCAGTACTAGGGCACGACATACTGAAGTTCACAAAAAATTCTCGAGACAAAAGTGTTAAACTCCCTTATGTAAGCACTAATTACTAAATTAACTGGAGTCTCTTAAATGCTCTCCTAATTGCCTTACAAAAAAAAATATTCTTCAATATGTACGCTAAAGTACGAACAAACAAATGTTGTACAACTCTGCAAAAATTTATACTGTTCACAAAATCCTAAGCAAGGTCGCCATTTGTTACGACCGGGCACTCGGGTACACTAGGGCTCTTACACAGGACTCGAGTATGGCTCGCTGCCACAACGGAAACACACGATCCCAACCCCAGAGTACTGCCAGCCGAACAAAAAACGCCACTACCCTCCAGAGTTCTATCTGCTATAACGGGGTATACAAGAACTCGGTACTAGCGTTTCACACAACAGACTAATAACAAGACGGGAGTTATCTAGTCTGGTCAACAATCAAACAAAGAAGAAAGTACTACAACACTAAAGAATAGTGTTGGCCGAAGCCGAAGTAATCCACCCTTGACTAAGAACTTAAGAAGTCCTCCACCCTCTACTTCGGATCGGCACTATTACGTTACGTTAAACAATAGTCCTCGAGCATCAAGCAAGGAATCTTCTGATAAAGTTAGATGCTTCTCGAATACTCGTAAGAAGTAAGTATCGGATTTTTGAACAGCAATTCAATAAGTAACACACTGGCAATTAACTAATATTAAAGGCTTTAAATTGACATAAGAAGAATTATAAGAATAGACAATAGTAAATGGCAAACATTAAGAAGAAGTACTCCGACAATGCACTGACAATAGCCTACTAGGATTGTGCTCGTGGGCCACTAATCTCTAAAGTGGCTAAGCGTGCCACACATGAAATCAATAGTGCATAAACAATAACATACATAAGGAGAAGCTTCAATACTATGCTGTATCTGCTGGTCGAGCAAAGTCTAGCTGGGATATCTAAGGTTAGGAAACAATGGCTGAGCAAGCGGCTCGTAGCCTAGCGAGGTCCTTAAGACTGTGCGGCCAAATTACGTTAATTGACGGGATGCTCTCTTGAGAGATCCAGATCACTAGTATCTGGTTCTCTCCTGGCGATCCTCTCAAAGTCAAGCAAACGAGATAGCACAGTGTTGGGTGGCAGAGGCAAAAGCCCTCACTCGCAACACAGTGCTAAACTCTCAAGGTACACAGTCAGAAAGACCACCTAGGCTTCCCACGTCTCCGTTGCAATTGTACCGGTTCAACCAAAACCTAGTACTCATAGGAAATCACAACTCCCGAAACCTTATCCCAGTCTAGCATTACCTAAACCAGCAGAAAACAGGAACATGGATAATCGTACACAGGGAAATGCATATACGAGTGCAACAAACATCAATCAATCCTATTCTAGTTATCCCTTCCAAAATAGGCTATCTAATAGGCATATATCTCGTGAGAACTCAAGCGATAATACTTTGGCTGACTAAATCTGCACCAAAGGGATCATGGGTTAAAAAGGGACGAGAAGAGAAGAAGATAGGCTGTTCAGAGAGTAGAGAAAGTTCACATCAGTCGGAAGAATATGGATAGTTGCAAGGGATATGAGAAGTCGCTCTGCCTGATGAGTTCTAAAGAATTGTGGCGAGGACCTCTCCTTTTTATACTCGGCCCTCTAGCGGCATATCGCAAACTACTAAGGACCGCCCACTGACAATCATTACGTCATATTCTCTCTCAATCTGGGATCGACAAAGGATTTCCCACGCGCTTGAGGAGGGAGGAGGGAGGAGGGAGGAGGGAGGGAAGGCCTACCTACCTCGTGGCGCGCTCACTGGCCGTCGTTACATAACTCTCTCTCTTCTCCTCATTATATATAAGTCCCACACACAATACTTATATCTAATGATATAAAATAGAACTCGTTGACTTAGAAGAAAACAAAATACATAATTATAATACTTATAGTACAACGGCTCACATAAACTGAGTTAGGAAACTCTACACGGACTACAGCCAAAGTTCCTGCCCTGACGATCCTAGCGAGAGTGGGGTCTGACTGAGCGTTCTGTACAGCATGCTCATACTCGGCATGCGTCACAACCCCCCAAAAGTGACACCTCCGAATGACGTCCCTCTTCCACACAGATGCCTCACCTGGATCGTCATCGCCGAACCTAAGACGTGTCACGTGCCAGGCCAAGCCGACGGAGGGCAGACTGGGTGAGGTAGAGTAGCTGCCATCCTCAAGGTAAAACGTGTATACCGACACTGGTCAGAGAATACAGACATCGCCTAACCCAACTCAATCTCCCTGTCCAAATATCGTCTGGTCAGGCACTCACAGATACTCACAGAAGACTCCTGGAAGAGGCTAAAGAACCTGTGACTCCAGCTCTAGATTTCTATTATCTATTAAGGTTCTTGTGGTCAGGTGGCTATTTATATCATGGCGTCTGTTTATTACTTTTGTATAATCAAATTTATGTTCCTGATATTTACAAAATTCATTCAATTTGTTTTCAAATTCATACACTGAATTGGCACATATAACTGACTCTGGGAGATTGTATGGTGTAACTTCATCAATCTTTCCTTATTTGATAGATCCTTCAAACATGGCACTAATTTGGTTGCTCGTCTCTGTACTGCTTCGACTGCTTCCATATCTTTTTTCATATATGGGCACCGAGCTTGATTTGCATATTCAAGGTATGGTCAAACTAGTGCCACAAACAATGCTTTGAATATTGACTCGCCTAGTGCAGTGAAAGTCCTTCGGATGAGCCCAACTATCCTGTTACTTTTGTTGATTTTATTCGCCATATGTTCTGTAAACCTTAGTTCTTTGTCAATCATCACCCCTAGTTCCTTCTCCATTTCGTTATCATTTAGCTCTCCATTCATTATGTATTTAATTTTTTCGACATGTGACTTTCCTATCCTCATACCATTACATTTCTTTGAATAAAATTTCAGCAACCATTTTTTTAAAAATTCCCTCATTCTATTAAGATCCTCTTGTAGCTTATCACAGTCTTCCTTCTCATGTATTTTTCTGAACACTTTAGTAACATCAGCATATAGAAATATCTCGCTATGTAATGTAGATTCCAGTAAATCATTTATGTATGTTACAAACAACAGCAGGCCCAGCACGGATCCCTGGGGTACTTCACTGATCACCTCTTTCCAATTTGACCCTACACTGTTGACAATCACTCGCTGCTACCTTTCGCTAAGAAATGCAGAGATCCATTTTAAGATGCTGCCCCTGATGTTATAGCCTTTAAGATTTTCTACTAATCTCCGATGTGGTACCTTGTCGAAAGCCTTCATGAATCGACATTTTTTAATCACAATATGATACGCCAACAGCTCCACCTTCATCCATGATCCAAGTCCATTTGTCAAGCACTGTGATCAGTTGAAGCACCGTCGAACACCCAGCCATTAACCTGTACTTGCTGTTACTAATTAATTTGTTTTCTTTCAAGTGTCCAAAAATCTTCTCTTTAATAATGGTTTCCATCATCTTGCATATGACACAGGTCAAGCTCACAGGCCTATAATTTCCAGGATCACTCCTATCTTCCTTTTTATAGAAGGCTGTACTATTTGCCGTTCTCCAGTCTGTTGGTAATTTCTGCGTTCTAAGGGATCAAGTGAAAATATTGCTTAGTGGATATGCAACTACTTATTTCACCTCCTTTATCATTAGTGGGTGAAATCCCTCTGGTCCAGGTGACTTGTCCCTTTGTATTTTTTTTTTTTTTTTTTTTTTTTTTTTTTTTCATGTGAGTGAGGGAGACAAAAGGCAAAACTGCCTGTAGCGAGTGCCTCCCCCAGTGTTGAAAGAGTGACAGGGCCAAAATCAAGGGACGTTCGAGCCAAAATGCCTGAACACACGGAGTTTGAAGCAATTTAAGTCATAGGAAGAAGGAAAGACTGATTCTGGGAGAGAGTTTCAGAGCTCAGCTGTTGAATAGAAGAAAGACAGTAACATTTCTCTCTTGGGTTGGAGAGTTGCACAGAGTAGGGGTGGGATTGTGTTGCAAGATGGGTACCACGTACTCTACATAGAGGAGGTGGTATACACTGGGAGAGCTCTGAAGAACAGTGATTATTGTAGTAGTGATAGAATAGCGAGAGAGATGCAACATCGCGGCGAAGAGAGAGAGATTGCAAAGAGTTGGTGAGTGGACGGAAGTTAATGATACGAGAGGCCTTCCTTTCTAATTTGTCTAGGAGTGCGGTGTGAGAGGATCCACCCCACACATGTGAACAGTACTCAATATAAAGACGCACTTTGCCCTGTACAGAGCAAGAAGCTGTGCAGGGGTGAAAAATTCCTTGAGGCGATTGAGCACACCCAGCTTCTGGGAGTCTGCCTTAGCAAGACTGATAATATGGTCCTTCCAAGTCAGAGCAGAACAAAAAGAGACTCCATGAATATTGAGAGAAGATGAAGGATTGATTTTTGTATTGTTCCGGACGGGTAGATAGATGGAGAAATTGGGTTTTGGAAGCATTAAAGGCAACAAGGTTTTCTCTGCCCCAATTGGAAATAGTTAGATCAGAAGATAAATGTTGTATGGCTTCATTACGTTTGTCTTTGAGGGATTGCTGGCTGGGGCATTCAGGAAAACTAATTGAGTAGTGTAAGGTAGAGTCGTCTGCGTATGAATGGATGGGACTGGAGGTACAGTTGAGAAGATCATTTATGAAAATTAGAAAGAGAATGGGAGATAGGACGGAGCCCTGAGGAACACCAGAGTTGATAGGATGAGGAAGTGAGCGATGGCCGTCCACAACCGCAGCTATGGAACGGCCGGAAAGGAAATTAGAGACAAAGGCACAGATGGAGGGATAGAAACTGAAGGAGGGTAGTTTAGAAATTAAAGATTTGTGCCAGCCTCTATTGAAGACCTTCAATATGTCTAGCGCAATAGAAAAGGTCTCACCGAAGTCCCGAGAGGAGGATGACCATGAGTTAGTAAGATATGAAAGTAGATCACCAGTAGAGCGACCCTTAAGGAAGCCATACTGGCGATCTGAGAGTAGATTATGGGAAGAGAAATGCTTAAGAAATTTGGCAGCAAGAACAGTTTCGAAAACTTTAGAGATACAAGAGATGAGAGCAATTGGACGATAGTTGGAGGGTTGAGAGCGGTCACCCTTCTTTGGGACAGGATAAATGAGAGCAAACTTCCAGCAAGAAGGGAAGACATTAGAGGAGAGACAGATACGAAAGAGTTTGCCTAGGCAGGGAGTCAGCACGGAAGCAGTTTTTTATTACAACAGGAGGAACACCGTCTGGACCGTACACTTTCTTAGTATTAAGCCCAGAGAGGTTAGAAAGTATATCTTTAGAAGATATTAGGATATTAGGCATAAGTAGGAGAGAGGGGGGTGGAGAGGGAGGAATAGCACCGGAATCATACAAGGTGGAGTTTGAGCGAAGAGTTCAGCTTATCAATAATACGCCTAATTTCCTCACATGAGAATTCCATTTGCGATAATATTGGGCCATCCCTATTTTCATTGTTTGGTATCGGCTGGTTCCCTGATAAATACTGAACAAAAGTATTCTGCTAAGACCTTTGCCTTGTCCTTGTCATTTAAAGTGTTAAGGCTTTTCTCAGTGTCCATGTATAGATCACTTACACTGGTTGTAGTTTTGGATTTAGATTGTACATATTTCCAGAATATTTGTACTTGGTTGTTTGTTCTTCTATAATCGTCTTGCAGTTGCTGGCATTCTCTTGCATCGGTTTCCCCATCTTCCTTAATTTTCTTCAATCTCATCCAAAATCTCTGCTTCTTCTTGATCTTTGCCCACAGCTTTTTGTTCATTTGTATGTCCCTGTTCGCTCTTCCTCTAAATTTACTATTGTTCTTAAATCATCTCCTTGGAATACATTCGTCGATTGCCTATTGAAGTTTATTATTGAATCCATATTTAATCCATATCTTCTGTGTCTAGAAATTCATCCCAGTTGATGGATAACAACCTGTTTAATTTGTCATAATCTGACTTTTCATATAGGTAGATAAGGCTCTTATATTTCTTTGAGGTTCAATGTCAAACTTAAAATGAATACACCCATGGTCACTCTTTCCCAACGGATTTGTGATTTCAATATTCTTCACATCCACTTCTTCAACAGTAAAAATCAAATGAAGCGTATTACCGGCATCATTTCCTCTGAATCTAGTTATATCATAAACATGTTGCATGAAATAACACTCTCGAACCTTCTCAATAACACTGTGACTAAGGTTATCCTCTCCAGATTTATATGTTAGATTTCCCCACTTTTTATTTTGTAAATTAAAGTCTCCCACAATCACCTTATGTCTTTCGTTGTATTCACTGATTTCTTGTGACATTTCCAATTATTTGTCATTATTTTCCAAATCACTATTCGGACTCCTGTAAATGGATACCAACAATATGTCATCACTTTTGCATTTTATTCTCACTGCAATATACTCTCTGGCTTCTTTTTCAAATACTACAATATCACTTTGGGTTCCTTTTTGTTATGTACAAAAACAGTCCCCTCCCTACATCTCCATGTCCCAGGTGTTTTCCAAGTATGTCATATCCTTCAATGTGATATTACACTAAATACCTTGCAAATCTATAATTTTTGGGCTCAACCTCTTGAACTGCTATAACTTGTTGGGGTGCTTGTTCTCCAGCAAGTCTACTTTTTAATTAATTTATTTTGTCACTTGAAAACACATCAACATTGTTAAATATTACTTTCAGCACATCTTTATTTACAATTTCATGTACAGTACCTTCAATACCTTCAGTACCTTCAATACCTTTCGATAGTGACTCGATCGGAGGTTAATTCCTAATACTGTTCTAGGCCTAAAGACAGTTTGGGAGGAATTACACTCTGGTGACAATCGGTAGTACACTGGTATGAACAATCTAGCCTGTTGTGTAGATCCTGGGTTGAGACTAACGCCGAGACACTGGTCGGAGTGATTAACTTAACTAGTGCTTGAGCCTTAGCTCGCTGCCGGTGCACTGGTCTCTGTGTTGCTTGTTAAGCTTAAGTCCTATGTTTAAAAAAAAAAATCCATTCAGATCAAATTAAAACAAAAATTAAAGTACAGAGTAATTCAAACCCAAAAATTATGGTTAACGGTAACCTATATTCAACTTCCATTCTTTGATCAATCTTTATTCACCCTTCAGTACAAGCTACAACATTATGGGCAACGTTGTCGCCGAAAGTGTGTGTATTCGAGAATTTAAATGAATGTAATTGTGTATTTATGTGCAAGTTTATAATTATATATGTGTAGGCTACGTTGGCAATTTATATGCGAGCTATTACAAGTATATTTGAGTCATCTATAAAATGCTGGTTTTCTGTCTTACCAGATTAAATGAAAACCATTATATTTAATCGTTAACTTTTTTACAAACATGTTTAATATCTTATAATAATATAAATGTACCCTTATATATTACGCCAACCGTTCCTATTGTTAATATTCTTAATACTGACAAATTATATAGCTATCTATCTATCTATTGCCCGACGCCGTGATCTTCAGAAATAGTTACCAGCCAGTTTCTCGTTCTGATGATGATATCAAGGCACTTGGTCGGGCCTTCCTTAACGTTTGGGAAGTTATGATGGATAAGTCTTTGGTGCCTGAGTTTCCTTTTGTGCTGAAGGAACTCTGCCTATGGATGACCAACCATCCAGACTACTACAGCTACAGGAGGCCTCACTTGGCACATGTCCTTGCCGGTCTAGATTTCATCATTGATCAACCCGAGGAGGCACCAGCTCCCAAAATTATCTTGGAAGATCAACTACCAAGTAATACTTTTCCTTATGAAGAGTTAAAGCCACATCCTGCAAATAAATGTTCTCTTAGCTCCGGAGCGACATGTAAAACCTTTCTGATTGAGTACAAGGGCCGAACATCGGTGTGCAAATTGGGTACGAAAAATGACCGGAAAACCTTGCAAAGCTTTTGGAGCGAGGCTTTGTTGCTGGAGCATCTGCATGGTGCTGGTGGCTCCCCAGTCTTGCTGGCCATCTGCTCTGACCGACCTTGCCTTTTTATGTCCTGTGTTGAAAGCCAGACTCTAGATGATGTGCATGACCAACTTACTGCACGAGGGTTAGTGGAAGTGTGTTTGGCACTGGCACACAGCCTACAGCAGGTATACGAGGCAGGAGTTCTGCATCATGATATCAAATCAAACAATGTGTTGGTCACGGTTCCTATGGCTGGCCTGGGGGAGGTTGGCGCATCATTTATTGATTTTGGAATGGGGACCCTCGGGGAACGAATGACAGGTAGCAGGGATTTTAGTGTCACAGACTACTGCCCGTGGTATGCACCCGAAACTTTCTTCAATAGGGGGGCTTCTGCTGCCAGTGACATTTTCGCTCTTGGTATGATGTTTGAGGAACTGATGGTTGACCATACAAAGGCTGGACAGATAATATGTTGGCCGGAGGGTCTTCAGGAACTTGTGGCTGACATGGTAGAGTATGAACACTAAGACCGACCATCACTCACAGAAGTCATCACAATGCTGACTACCATCCTGCCATCTCTTTTGTACCTTCCGTGGTCATTGGTAGAGTCCAATGACTATGATGATGAGAGTAAGTCAGATGATGAGGAGGATGAGTCAGATGATGAGGATGAGTTAGATGATGAGGATGAGTCAGATGATGAGGATGAGTCAGATGATGATGAGTCCGATGATGAGGATGAGTCAGATGATGAGGATGAAGATAAGTCTGATGATGAGGATGAGTCAGATTAAAAGGACATGTTCCGTCGGGTACGAGTTGGCAAAGTACGAGTTGACCAGCATCCGTCTGTAAGGACTGTACCTACACATTGTCGATGGATTTTACTATAGACTTGCCTTATTCCTAGCCAGTTAACATGAATTGCTAGTTAATGTAGTTGCAATGAAAGTACTTTAATAATGTCCAGTGCTTTTCATTGCAATTATAACAACTATTGTGTCAAGCTGACTATAGCTAGGGATACGGCAAAACTATAGTAATTACCACCGATAATGTGTAGGTTCAGTTCTTACATACTGTTATGCCCTGATTTTATGCAGGTTTAACGATTGATTAAGGCGAGTTCTTCGAGACTGGAATATCGGAGTTCATGCAAGTACATATAAATAACACAATAGAGGATATGTATAATATCGAAAGATAATTTGTAATACACTTTTATTCACTTATTCACTAGTTACACATGTATGAATTGTAAATACTAAACATGGAAAAATCATAAGTGGCACATTTCTATTTTCATTTCTCCCAGCACGATCGCGGATCTAGATAGAGATCAGGTATATTCTATTCAACTTGTCTAAGAAATATTCTTCTTGAGAATTATACGCACTTCTCTTTTCGAAAGTTTATAATCAAGTTACTAAATTCAGATTTGATTTATATTCACGATATATCTTGAGTTAACTCCTACTCGTGGATAATAGTGGACGATGTGATACACGATCCTATATTTCTTGGCACAAAATAGGGAAGCTTCAGCATTGATGAACTTCTTCAGTTAGGGTTCAAGTTTGTGGACTCTGAACTGTTTTGGCACTGACTGCGATTATTTTTTAGAGTTCCTGAAGGTGTGTGAAATCCTCTTATTTTATATAAATGCACTAATTTCGTAATATAAGTATTCAAGACTTATTTATTGGTGAACACGTAGTTTATTAGTATTACGATATAAACTGGAGACTATAACACTAAGTTTCTATAACTCAAAGTTTAAGTCTTGACGGACTCTGTTTATTTTTTACTTGGCGGAAATATGACAGTTGATGGAAGCATAAAAATCTGTCTTATTTTAGTATATTGGTTATTTATTGAGTTAGAACGTCGTGCTAAAGAGGGTTATTTGTAAGACGTCTTAATATAAATATTTTTTCTATAGATTAGCTTCGTAGAACACTTATACAACTTTTCACGTATTTCGAGGTATTAGGAACTGTTAATTTTGGTCACTTTTGAACTCTAACTTTTCTTGTATCTCGTCACTGATACTGAATTTAAGTAATTTATATATTATTTCTTTTCTTGGTGGAGAGATGCACTTAGTTGAAGATTTCTTCTGATGCTCCGTGGGCCGTCCAGGTTGGCCGGTCGTGTGAAGAAGTTACAGTTTGGTTAATGGGCTTGGGGTCTTTAATATGGTTCCGTAACTAGTAATGAAACAGTTGGTCACCATATCGGATTAACGCAAGTATTCTAGGCATGTAGCTTCAAACAAATACTTGACTATCCTGACCTTTATATTAATCGTTGATGAAGTTCTGTTCAGGTACTCTTGGAATAAGGTTTTAAATATTATGTCTCAGGTTTTGCCGGATTAACATAACATTGGACTAACGCAAGAAGAGTTTAGGTAATAGATCTTCTTTACTGTCTCTAACCGTTATAAGAGGTTCAAGGAAATCGGGCGGTGTTAACCTTTTAGTCGCAAATCCTGGTGGGGTGCCACAGACAATTTGCGCCTAGGATTTATATATGCAGAGTGAGGGTGTCTCGCTATACCCTTCTAACACAAAAGATCTTTCTACCTTAGATCTCTGTGAGTAATGCTAGTATAATTTCTTAATAGAAAAACGTCGAAAGGTAGGGCTGCCTTGGAATTCTCAACGTTTTAACTATACCGAAATATAATCCAATAAATGTAACTATTAATTCCTGGGGTGCCAGAAATAATAAGGTTATGCATATATAGATTACTGGTGCACTATTAAAGATATTAAAACATAAGTGGAGGGGGACATACCACTTTATGATGTTAATACTTATATATATATATATATATATATATATATATATATATATATATATATATATATATATATATATATATATATATACAACTATTAAAGGTCTCTATGTTAAGTGATTGGGTTGCCACAAATAACAAAGATCCTGAAATAAAGTTTATATATTCACAGACAGTATAAGGACTTCGGGTTGCCATTATCAATAACTATTTCTGAACAGGGTAAAATTAATATTTCTCCAGAGCGGGGTGCCGATCTCAAGAAAGCTTATTTCTACTTAATTTCTCTCCAACTTCCTTGGCCTAATGTGCACCAATACTGGAGGGTATCCTTTCTCTGACAAAGGATAGTAAGGACTTGTGTTTGCACTGTTTAAAAGGACAAGAAGTCCTTCTTGTCCTAGGGGAGATGAATCTTACTGCTCGTATAACAATACTCTACTATCCTTGAAGAGCTATTCAAAAGAATATAATGGGCAGATGTAGGATAAATCAAAGTTTTACTTTTCTGTTAAGTCATCGACAGAACTTAAAGGGGAGGACTATAATAGAACTTTAATACAAAGTTTTGAGGGGGATTTCTAGGTGATCTCTGAGCATGAGATTTCAAAGGGGGAAGGGGTTTTATGACTCTGTGTTGCCCTTTCTCGTGAAGATATTATTTATTTCTATAGGAGTTGTGCACTACTAATGTTGGAAAAAGATATAGAAGAAGGTTAGTTGTTGCTTCTGGAGTATTTGCTAATTATTATTTTAAGGGTTGGATATGGAGAACATATGTTTCATATATAATTACTAGCGTGTTGGCAAGAGGTTTGGGTTGACATTCGTGGGGGTCATGGTAGGATCGCGGAAGTCCTAGCCTCGCGCGCTTGCTTTCACTACAGAGTTTTGAACAAGGCTTGTAGCCTTCATAGTAGTGTTTATAGTATCTATCAATGTTAGATTTACTTTAGTAGAGTCAACCTGGATAGTTTCTAGCTTAAAATTATATATCGAACATGTTTATCCTAATTTATAAGACTCGTAATCTTGGAGACTGTTTTGGCAATAGTGCGGATCCGCTAGGTCACGGGTGTCTCACTTTTGTAGTTAGCGAGTTGTCGATTTGTAGACAAGGTGTTATAGTGATTATTAAGGTGCGTCATAATCTTTAAAAATGTTAAGTTTGGCTAGTATAGGTAAGACTGAGATCCCTCCTATACAAAACTTTCTTAAGAACAGTTTCCTATTGTTACTGAAGGTTGTGGCTAGCGACTTGCTACATTGGCAATTCTGATGGTCAGTTTATTAATCTAGGGCCGAAAGGCAAAGTTCGTTGGCTCAAACTGGGAAGGAAGTTCGTGTGGATTGTTTGAATTTAATATAGAGAATTGTAGTTTTTAGAGAAGGCATATACATAGGTGTTTATTATTTCTTGGAAAGATAGAAAGCATCCCTGGGGGATGGTTTTTGTATAATTCTCGTAATGTGACGAGATCCTTCAACATGATTTACTTTTGTGTACTTGTCTAATTACCTAGTGAATCCGCCTTGCGACATGTTTACCTTAATATTAATTACACTCTGTACATAATGGTTTTTGAATGTTTATTTGTTTACTTAATATTATACATTTATATTATTATTTATTATATTCTCAAAAGGGTTGGGAGAATAGAATTCTCCTGGTTGGAGCTGGTGATCTCTTCAGGCAAATTCCTTTTCCCGGCGTGATGGGGCAATCCTCCTTCATAGCCACGAGCCGGCTATTTCTGGTATTCGTCTACTCGGATTCCTGGCTTTCTCTTTATTCTCTTCGACTCCTCTTGCTTCTTTGTTTTTCTTTTCCCCTGTAACTTATGCGTCATATGGAGGGCCAGGTTTTCAATATTAACAACATATTTCGCTTCATAATCTTCGTAATAGCTTAACACACAAGATAACTATTGACCTTAGATGAAATAGAATAGACCCTAGGTTATTTAGCAAAGCAAAACAGGCATTAGTCCCGTGTCTTACCCTTAGAGACCTGTGTTTGGTTAGCATGTACTAGAAATTCTAAAGTAAGAGAGCTCGTCCACCATTTTATTTGGAAGCCATTTTGGTGCCGTATTAGAGACCCTCATAGTAACAGAGATCGGTGAACCTCTCCATATTGGTGCCACTGCTGTCAGCCTCTCCATACACTCAAATATTTTCATACTCATAATATACTTTCGGTAATACTGGGTCTGAATATATTGTTTAGTCTTTGGATCTAAATTGTACATGATCAAAACTATAATAGAACCTCGTTAGTTGATTATTTTTGACACCAAAAGGGCATCCAAAGAAAAAGTTAGCCGCTTTCTCTTACTACATCGGGGTGATAATATATTTTTGATCTTGTAGAAGTTATATACAAAGAACAAACTATACAGTAAGTCCTGTCCCTGTATTACCAAATGTTTATTATGGCTATGGGTAATTGATTTAGTATAAAGACAGGCTTATGACACCAGTGCCACCAATATGATGAAGGTTTATGATCTCTGTTAC